>BMAU01001571.1:0-11741 GCA_019973935.1 Trichonephila clavipes
TCAAAGGAGTAAGACGCTATGGAAAATCTCTCTGAAGATCAATCTATTGAAATGGAGGAAAATATTCCTCAAACTCCCACTGATCAGCAGAAATGCAATCAATTGAAGAGTATTGAAAGACAAATCGAACTTTTTAATATTCGAAAAGGTTATGTTGCTCAATTGCTTGACGTTGAGAAACGAAATCCCGGACCGACGCCTGAGACCACCCTGAAGCTGGAAGAAGAAGCCGCTGGACTAGATGAACAGATCAAAGCCCTTGAAGGTAATATGTCTGAATTATTACCGTGCCCAGTGTCCTTATGCGCGCATAATTTTAAATACAAAAATAATAAGAAAAGATCGGCTGAACCTATTCTCAGGCCAGCCAAGTTAACTCTTAAAAATAATAATGATAACTCTAAAAATCTGGATGATGAGGAATTTAAAATACCGCGGAAAACAAGTAAAGGTACTAACGTTCCTAAGGAGGATAGCAAAATTATCGTGACCAAAAATAAATTTGCAGCTCTCAACTCTGCAGACAAGGATGTCGAGGTTGTCACCCCTGCTGCCCCCCGAATTAAGCCGATCATGATGAAGCTTTTTCCGGAATACAATCTTATCCTGCAAGAGATCCACAGAACTCACCCAACCGCCACCAACACTCATGTAGGTGGCTGGATTAAAATCCAAACAGAAAGCTCGGACCATCACAGGGAAATAACTTCGTTTCTCTCTGACAAAAAATGTCAATACTACGTCACTGACCCACCAGCAAATAGGCCACTCAAAGTGGTCATAAAAGGCCTCCTGGCCACCACTGACCCTGAGGAAATTAAAAAAGACCTCATTGACCAAGGAATTAATATTCTCAAAATCGCGCAACTACGCCAATTTAAAACTAAAAGCCCCCTCCCAATATTCATGATAGAAATCGCTCGAGATGAAAATGTCGACGATATTTTTAAAATTAAAAATTGCCTTTATATGCAAATCAAAATCGACCCCTTTAAAAAAGCCCAGACCTACGCAGTGCTACAACTGCAACTTTTTTCATCATGCAAGCCAGAACTGTAGCATGAAAACGCGCTGCCTGAAATGCGGCGAAGAGCACAGAACTGGCCAGTGTAGCATCAAAGAAAAATCAATAACCCGACTTGCATTAATTGTAACGCGAAAGGCCATATGGCCTCCTCGACCGAATGTCCCCTCTTCCCTAAGCCCAGAAAGGGCAAAGGCCAACCCCAAAAAAGATAATAAAAACGCAACGAAACAACCCAAGCTAGCGCAGCAATAAATACCCCCAGCTTGAGTTATGCTCAAGTTGTTCAAGGCAAAAACCCCAACAGAGGGCAGCACGCGGAACTGACTCCTCGGCGTCCAACAACGATAATAACAATAAATTTCAAGGAATAAATCTAGAAGCAATTAATGCTTCCACCGGACAGGAAGGAGAATTCTCCTTCCTCCACGCCATCTTCGAAATGAAAAAGATTTTCGACTATTTTCCAAATTTAATTTCTGAGATGAAAAAATCTTCGCAGTGCTCAGATCCAACAGACAAACTCCATTGTCTGTTAAAGGGTATCTGTACCTCAATCTCCTCTCTAGATATCAATAATGAGTAATTCTTTTTCGGTCTTACTATATTCTCCTGGAACGCAGACGGAGTGAGATCGCGTATTGTTGAGATGCGCGATTTCATTGATAAGCACGCCCCTGATTTATTACTTTTACAAGAAACACATCTGAGACCAGAGCATTCTTTTAGCATCCCTAACTACGTCTGTTATAGGAACGACAGGCCTAACTCGGCCCATGGCTGGGGTGGTACTGCGATCCTCATTAAAAGAAATATTTCTCATTTTCATGTCCCCACCCCCCTCCTCTCCGTACTGGAGTGGAAGCAACTCTCGTTGCACTCACCCCTAATGATCAAGAACCTTTCATGGTTGCGTCTATTTACATCCCACCTAACCCCAACTATCGAAACCTGAGTGCCGACCTCGACACTTTATTCAAAATTTTTAACACGGCCATTGTGGCCGGCGATTACAACGCTAAACATACCTCTTGGGGCTGCGGTAGCAGTGATCCAAGAGGTAACTACCTGTTAAGATATATCACCAATAATAATCTTGATTTAATTGCTCCCCTACCCCAACCCGCTATGGATATAGATCCGCTTCCACTATTGACTACGCCCTGATTAAGAATTTAAACTGGCCCTGCACTGCAGATTCCCTCGCGGAACTCAGTTCGGACCACAATCCCATTAGATTTTATTTTCCAAGGACTCCTAAATTTGAAATTCCCCCGCCTCAATTAAATACTACTTGGAGTATTTTTACTAAAATTTTAACAAACCCCGAAAATTTCGATCTTCCAGTTGCCAACTCCACCCAAGAGATTGACGACCAAGTGAGCAATCTCACCACTGAAATTTTAAATGCACATGCAAGTGCCTCTAGACCCTTCTACCAAACGGAGCGACCGTACGTCCAGGGCGAGCTAAAAGGACTAATCAAAGAGCGTAATAAAGCCAGGAAAACCTGGCAACAAACAAGACACCCACAACACAAAACAGAACTCAACAGATTACAAAACATCATAAAAAGAAAAATCTATCACTACAGACAACAAGCATGGGAGGATAACCTTCTTACCCTGAATGCCGAAGACAACTCCCTGTGGGGAATTGCAAAAGCGTTCAGAAAGAAAGCCTCCCCAATCTCCGCCCTTAATGGCCCTACCGGTATTGCTCTCAGTGATACAAATAAAACAGAAGTAATTGCTCAATCACTTGAGAGTCAATTTCAACTTAATGACATACACAACCCACACAAAGACGAGGTCATCACCAGCGTTGTTGATGCATACCTAGATTCCAATGCTAATAATAACGATCTAATTCCCCCCACTCTCCCATCTGAAATAATTCAGATCATTAAAAAGATTAAAATTAAAAAATGTCCTGGGAGAGATGGGATAACAAATAAAATGATCAAAAAGCTTCCTAAAAGCTTCCCTTCCTCATTTTCAAGATTACTAACATTGTGAATAACATGCTTACTCTCAGATATTTCCCTAAATCATGGAAGACTGCGGTCGTCGTACCGATCTTAAAACCTGGCAAAAATTCGGCCTTGGCCGAATCATACAGACCTATCAGTCTACTTCCTGTCCTTAGTAAACTGGCTGAAAAAATTATTTTAGCCAGACTCAACGACTACCTCGAAAGAGAAAAAATCCTGATTCCGGAGCAGCACGGGTTCCGCCCTCGTCTCTCCACTTCCCACCAACTTCTCAGAGTCGTTGAATTTATTAAGGAAGGAAACAACAATGATGAATGCACGGCCGCGGTCTTCCTTGATATTCAAAAGCTTTTGACAGAGTATGGCATACTGGCCTACTCTTCAAACTAATCACCTATAAAATTCCGCCCCC
The DNA here is from genome assembly GCA_019973935.1 of Trichonephila clavipes. Lineage (NCBI taxonomy): Eukaryota > Metazoa > Arthropoda > Arachnida > Araneae > Nephilidae > Trichonephila > Trichonephila clavipes. Next base: position 3,430 of record BMAU01001571.1, read on the forward strand.
TCTTATTTTTCTAATTAATTCCTATATCTCTGATCGTTCTTTTAGTGTCAAAATTAATCGAACATACTCTCAACTTAAAAAGATTCCATAATTCCAGCAACAAAAACACAAAGGCAAAATAATTCACAAATGACACTTTCTGCCGCCAATACATCACCCATACACGTATACACAACTCAAACACTTTCTTTGGATTTAGGCTTAAGGAGAATTTTCCAATGGACATTTTTAGTTGGTAACGTTTCAATCCCAATTATCGGTGCTGATTTCTTGTACAACTTCCGTTTAGTACCGGATATAAGTAAGCAAGCATTGTTAGACTCGGAGACAAATATTAAATGTCATTGTATTTTAGGCAATAGTAGAATTCATTCAATTAAAACTGTGTCAGGTGATAGTGTTTATCATGAACTTTTAAGAAAATTTCCTGACATCACAAAACCTCCCCGGCCTGATCAAGAAATTAAACATTCCGTAGTCCATTACATCGAAACAAATAGTCGACCTGTAACAGCTAAAGCTCGCCGCCTCGCTCCCGATCGTCTCCGCATCGCAAAAGCGGAATTTGAGAACATGATTACTCTAGGTCATATGCGACCTTCCAAAAGTAATTATGCCTCACCTTTACATATGGTTCCTAAAAAAGACAGCACAGAGTGGCGACCAGTCGGCGATTACCGTGCACTCAATACTCAAACTATTAAAGATAATTATAGCGTTCCCAATATTTTAGATTTTACTTCTAATCTTCACGGTACAAAAATTTATTCTCACATTGATCTCGTGAAGGCATAGCATCAAATTCCAATTAACCCAGATGATGTACATAAAAGTGCAATCATCACACCTTTTGGGTTATTTGAAAGCACTCGGATGCAGTTTGGTCTTTGCAATGCCGCTGCTACATTTCAACGATTCATAGATGAAGTCTTGCGAAATCTTCCATTTGTGTTCGCTTTTGTAGATGACATTCTGGTCGCGTCTTCTTCACCCGAAGAACATTTACAACATTTACAAATTTTATTCACACGCTTACAACAATATGGACTATCTTTAAAGCCCTCTAAATGCCTTTTCGGTGTAACTTCAATAAAATTCTTAGGCTTTAAAGTATCTGAATCAGGAATAGAACCCTTGTCGGATCGCGTCGATTGCATTTTAAATTTTCCTCAACCTACTACACTCACGCAATTAAGACGTTTCCTCGGGTTATTTAATTTTTATCGACGCTTTGTTCCCAAAGCTGCTCATTTATTAGCCCCACTAAATAAATTTTTGGAAGGAATTAAAAATTTTAAAAAGTCTAAAAAAGTTTCCTGTAAAAATTTGCGTGACTCAATTCAATGGACTGAGGAGGCAGAGCAGGCATTTAATGATGCCAAAAACGCTTTAGCTGACGCAACTCTTCTTCGACATCCCATTCCAGGTGCAAAATTAAGCCTTTGGACTGATGCGAGTGACAAAGCCGTAGGTGGTTCTCTTATGCAACTTTGCCAAAACAATTGGGAACCTGTTGCCTTTTTGTCAGTGAAACTGTCGAAAAGTCAGCAGAAATGGTCCACATATGACAGAGAACTCCTGGCAATATATATTTCGGTCAAACGTTTTCGTCACATGCTCGAAGGAAGAGACTTCATAATCTACACAGACCAGAAGCCTCTCATGTATGCCTTTATGCAAAATCCTGACAAGTGCAGTCCACGGCAATGGCGACATCTAGATTTCATATCTCAATTCAGTACCGATGTTCGTCATATAAATGGTACCCACAACGCAGTCGCTGATGCACTTTCAAGAATTGAAGTGAATGAAATATCCAATTCATTTTTAGATTTCGAGGCACTTTCAAAGGCTCAACTAGAAGATAACGAATTACAAAGTTTCCAAAATGACGAGAAATCTTCCCTTGTCTTTAAACGTGTGCCATCTCCAGTATCAGCCACTGAACTTATCTGTGATACTTCCACTGGCTCTCCCAAACCATTTGTACCACATAATTTTCGTAGGACCATATTTGAGCATTTTCACAACTTAGCTCACCCTGGTGTTGCAGCATCTTTCCAACTCATCGCATCCAGATATGTTTGGCCAAACATGCGGAAAACAGTGAAAGATTGGGTCCAGAACTGTATTGCTTGTCAACGTTCAAAAGTGCACAGACACACGAAGACACCTCTGGGCACTTTCGCCTTACCTGATGCAAGATTTTCACACATTCATGTGGATTTGATAGTGTTACACTTATTGGTAAACTAATTTAAATTTTGCAAAGCTAGCAGTGAAATTTATGTGTCGAGGAGGCATGAAGACGAAAAACAGTTTCTTAAAATTGGCCTTTAATAATCAATCATAAAGTCACTCTGCTCGTTACTGGAGCGATAAAATCAATAAATCCAAAAAGCAACATTACCAGAGACATCCGATTCGAACCGTCTTCTAATATTGTAAAAATTAATTTCTAATCTAAAAATGGTGATGCAATCTGCAGTTGCATTGCCAACCAGTTGTTCTCTCCCTCTAAGAGTTAAATCACTCACTTCTTATATTTCCGTTTCTCCTTCCTTTTTCTAAAACTAACATGAGCCGAGTTTAAATACTAGCTCGATTTGCATGGCAGTTGATGCCAACCTCAAATCACGAAACTCAAAAAGATCGGGTTCGAATCGGTGTGCTTACTTTCATTGAGATCATGGAACGGGATTGGAAAAACAACACAAGGAGATCATAAAAATTTGGATCCGATTTTTTTAAATGTCTAACAATCGGCCCCCTTTTTTCCAATCTCTCGTACCATTATCTCTTACAAATCAGTAAATTTTTATCTATAATCACATGTTATACAATTTAACACAAAAATACATTTTATTCACAATCTTTATTGTAATAAACAAACTAATATTTTAATCTTAAAGAAACAAAGTCTTATTCTCTAAAAAGAAATAATTTTCTACAAAATTCTAACAATTTTTTCCTTTACCATGGGTTTGGTAAAAATGTCCGCCAAATTATTTTTGGTACCTATATATTTAATTTGGAAAACCTTGTCGTATATCAAATTCCTTAAAAAAATGATAACGAACATCAATATGTTTTGTTCTACAATTTTCTACCGGTGACTTTGAAAAACTTATAGCAGCTTGATTATCACAAAACATTACATTTTCACTTAATTCCAAATTTAAACTTTTATTATCAATTACATTCTTTAGCCAAATGAATTCCTTAGCTGCTTCTGTTAAACTAACATACTCAGCTTCCATGGTCGACAGACTAACGGATTTTTGCTTGAAAGTTCACTATGAAATTGGAGTTTCGTCTATAAAAGTTATGAACCCTCCCATCGACACTCGATCATTCCTATTTAAAGCAAAATCCGAGTCTGAATAACATCTTAGTTTTAATGATTTAACTTTTGAAAGTTCTAATTTGTATTCTTGAAATACCTCGTCAAATGACTCGCCTCGTAATTGTGTGTTACCTCGCACAACTAAGCGGGCCTTGTATCTAACAATTTTATTATTTTCATCATATTTAATGGTATAAACCTAACGGTTTTCTAAAATTTTTATATTATCCGGATGATCAACTAAATCCCTAACTTTACGTTCCATCATTACGTTAATTTCTTTATCCATTGCATCACGCCATTTAGATGCGTCTCTGGATCTTATCGCCTGTTTGTAACAGTTAGGAATAGTTACTTCAACCATAAGAGCTTCTTGTTGCTCTGACAAATCTGAAAATCCCTGGGATTCGATATTATCTTTTCTAAAATTAAATAAACTAGGATCATACTTAATATTATGCCTCTTACAGTATCTCTCTATTTCGTTAAAAGATTTCAATCGGGTTGCTTCCCCTTCTATACTATAATATACGTTAGATCCAGTTACTTTCCTACCTATATTTCGAATCCACTTAACCTCTGTACATGGGATCAAGTTATGATTATCGGAAGATACACCTGGCTTTTCAGATGTTGAGGGCGTTTCCGTACTTGTCTTTGAAACTAAACGACTCGTTAATGAATCTTTTACTCTATCAAAATCATCCTCATCATCATAATAATCAGGAAGATTTAAATTATATCCAAGGTTACTATTAACTTTTTGTCTAAAATTAATTCCCCTCTTATTTTCATCGAATCTTACATTAATAGTCTCGACTAATTTATTTTCATCTATCAACTATATTCTATAACCCTTAGTACGTTGTGCGTATCCCATCATAATTCCCATTTTCGCACGCATATCGAATTTTTTTCTAATTTGTTTTGGCACACCAGCATATGCCAAACATCCAAAAGTTTTTAGATGCAATACCGATGGTTTTCTACCTGAATATTTTTCGAAAGGCGTTTTGTTACCGTCTTTGTGACAAATTCGATTCCACGCATAAGTGAAACAAAGTAATGCTTCTCCCCAAAACTTATGGGGAACTTCACTAGACTTAAGCAATGTTTTGATGCCATCTAGAGCGGTTAAATTGAATCTCTCCGCGACCCCATTCATTTCTGGTGTATATGAATTTGTTACCTCATGCTTTATACCCAGTTCGGTCAAGAAATTATCCATATCCTTATTACAAAATTCTAGTCCGCCATCAGTTCTAACTGCTATTACCTTTTTACTTAGAAAACGTTCTGCTCGTTTCTGAAATCTTATAAACGTATGAAATACGTCAGATTTATTTCGGATGGGAAATACAGTCACCTTTCTTGAATAATCGTCAATTATACTCAAGAAATATTTATTACCGCCTTGGCTTTCAGTTGGCATTGGACCACAGAGGTCCATATGCAACAATTCCAATGGACGTTTTGATCTTACGGCCCCCGTCTTTTTGAATGACACTCTCTTGGACTTTGCTAATTTACACGGTATACAATGAGTCTTACCATTATCAGTTAAGTGTGGGAGACCTTTTACACTATTATTTTTACTAGTTTTTACCAAGTAATCGTTATTAACATGACAAAAGCGTTGATGCCATATTTCTATTGATCCGTTTTTTGTTTTAGCGGTTATATCACTAAAAAACTAATTTCTTTACTCTTTGGTATAATATAATGATCTGGCTTAAAAAAATACAAATTTTCATGGCGTGTCGCCGAGAACAATTTTATCCAGTCTTTATTAAAAACATTAATTTTACCTTTAGTACCCACAAAATGCGCACCTTTACTTTCTAATCTGGAACCGGATAATAAATTTCTCCTCAACTTAGGATTAAATAATACATCAGTCAAAGTTATTTCATGAAAACTCCCCTTATATTTTACCCGAAATCTAAGTGTACCGATTCCTTCTACGGGACAACTTTTATCCTCCGTTGCTAACGACATTTTCATGTTAGTTATCGGTTTAAGATCTAGAAATAAACTCTTGTCATTACAAAAATGACTCGTGGCAGCAGTATCTATTACCCAAAGACCTTTATCAAACTCTGTGTTAAAAGTTTCATTTACAGTTGAAGGAGATTTTGGTAGAGACTTTTTCTCTTTACAGTTTACTTTAAGATGCCCGTACTTATTACATACATAACACGGACCTATAGTCTTAATAGATTGTTTAACATTTTTAATAGTTTTACAGTTAAATATCTTACCACTTCTCTTTTGGTAATCATTCTTGCCATTTGGATCTCCATGAGCTGTAGCCGTAGCACCAGGTAACGTCTTCGACTTCTTTGAAGTGAAACTGCTCAAGTAAGCATTCTCCGCTTTCTCCAAATCTTGCTTCATCAACTGAAGACGATTGGCTTCTAATATCAGCTCTGCTTCAATTTTGACAACTCTGAAGTCCTCTTCTTTCCATCTGTAGATTTGTTGCACGGTAGACTGGAATTCCTGAGGAAGCCACCTTATTAATTGAAATCCTATGTACAGGTCGTCCAATTTATGACCCGCTTCTTGTAGTCTGGTTGCCGCTGTCTTTACACGAGATATGAAGATTCCAACATCTTCCCCTGGTTGGTATTTTGTTCCAAAAAATTGATCTAATAGTTGAATTACCCTTGCTCTTGTGACTGGTTCGAAGTGATCTTTTAATATCTTCCATGCCGCTACTCCGTCAGTTGTTTCCGTTATCAGATTTTTCAAATCTGAACTGATGTTAGTATAGATCAACGTATAACATCTATCCTTACGAAGTTGTAAATCTAATTTTTCCTTGTATGTTGCTTCTTCATCAGGTTGCTCTGGCTTGGTCTGTATTATAAACTGCCAGCAACCATAATGCATTAAGAGTACTTGCATATCATGCTTCCACGTGTTCCAGTTATTTGGAGTCAACACTGATATCTGGTTGTTAAACTCCATACCTGTTACTCGATTTAGCGTACTAGCAACAGAGTTCATAAAAAATAGTTCTACACTGGAACAGTATTTAAATAGACAAAGTTCATGGCCTGGTTCAACTGTTTAGCCTGCCTCGACACAGTACATTGACTGGGCCCATAACCAAATTTGTTACACTTATTGGTAAACTAATTTAAATTTTGCAAAGCTAGCAGTGAAATTTATGTGTCGAGGAGGCATGAAGACGAAAAACAGTTTCTTAAAATTGGCCTTTAATAATCAATCATAAAGTCACTCTGCTCGTTACTGGAGCGATAAAATCAATAAATCCAAAAAGCAACATTACCAGAGACATCCGATTCGAACCGTCTTCTAATATTGTAAAAATTAATTTCTAATCTAAAAATGGTGATGCAATTGCATTGCCAACCAGTTGTTCTCTCCCTCTAAGAGTTAAATCACTCACTTCTTATATTTCCGTTTCTCCTTCCTTTTTCTAAAACTAACATGAGCCGAGTTTAAATACTAGCTCGATTTGCATGGCAGTTGCTGCCAACCTCAAATCACGAAACTCAAAAAGATCGGGTTCGAATCGGTGTGCTTACTTTCATTGAGATCATGGAACGGGATTGGAAAAACAACACAAGGAGATCATAAAAATTTGGATCCGATTTTTTTAAATGTCTAACAGATAGGTCCTTTACCATCATCAGAAGGAAAATCTTTTTGCTTAACAATTGTCGATCGATTCACTAGGTGGCCAGAAGCAGTAGCCATAGAGAACATTACTGCAGAAACAGTTTCTCGTGCCATTTTTGACACTTGGATCTCTAGATTTGGTTGCCCAGTTTACCTAACGACTGACCAAGGCCGACAATTTGAAGCTGCTCTTTTCAAAGAATTAACGAAATTCCTGGGCACAAACCGCATCAGGACCACATCATACCACCCACAAGCAAACGGTTTAGTGGAACGTTTACATAGAGTGCTAAAGAGCGCCTTAATGGCTCATGAGAATATCAAGTGGACTGAGACCCTACCTGCAGTTCTTCTTGGCTTGCGAGTAGCTGTGAAACCCGACATCAATGCTTCAAGTGCAGAATTAGTGTATGGTGTTTCCCTCAGATTACCAGCCGAGATATGCACTGACACATCTTCAATGCCACTAGACTACGGATTTGTGCAACAGTTGAAAAACCAAATGAATCATTTAAAACCCTTGTCAACATCCACTCATGGATTTTCAAAACTTTTGTGCACCCTAAATTGGATGACTGTTCTCATGTGTTCCTCCGTGTTGACAAAGTTTCCCCATCATTGTCTCAGCCTTACACAGGGCCACACGAAGTTCTATCAAGGAATGACAAACACATAACCATTAATATAAATGGAAAGAAAAGTTGTGTGTCACTTGATAGAGTTAAACCAGCATTTGTGTTCAAGGATTTGCCCGATACCATTCCTGATCCTATCATTAGTGCAGAATCATCACATCGCCATCCAGTGACAACAAACATGCAAACTACCAAATCAGGTAGACGGGTAAGATTTCCTCAGAGACTAATAACTGAAATTAAATAAACTATTCAAGTACCAGATGGACATATATATATATTTTTCTTGGAAAATTTGTTTGACTTTTCATATCTTATGATTTTCATACCTTTTCATATTATGTATATTTATGTAATGTAATCTCAAATATCTGTATGCATATTATATTTTCTTACAACGTAATTTCAAGCATATGTATATATAATTTCCTTTTCAATGTAATTTTCAAGCATATTTCAAATAATTGTATTTGAGATTGTTTGCTCATGAGCATGTCATATATCGTTCTTTCGATTCTCTCCATCACTGGGGGATACTATTGTAGCATATCCTATATTTTAGCTCACTAGATGGTAGCACCTTACAATGAAGTGTACATCTAGAATAGTACTAGTTTTCTCCGCTAGGGTTGCAGTATATATACGTTGTGCTCATGGGTAATGACGAATTGAAAAAGTTC
>BMAU01001573.1:0-10037 GCA_019973935.1 Trichonephila clavipes
ATCAATGATCGAATAAAGACCTTCCTTTTTAAACTTTTTTTAATCTGATTCTGTCTCTAAAATCATGACAGAATTAAAGCCGGCAGGATCTTGGTCTGCGATCTTAATGTAAAATTAATCTTTTTATAAAATAATTTAATATAAAAACTAACGCCAACGAATGTAATAACTGATATGGAGAATTTTATGGAAGACTGACGGCGCTCTACATTTGTTAGCTGAGGACGTTGGGTTACCAGAATTAATCTATGATACGGAAAAAGAAACGCGCTAGTAATCCCCGAAAGAACATCGCTCTTCCGCCAAAGAAATAGAATCATCCTCTTCTCCTAACAAGATTTCAAAAAGTCATACTTCAAAAATGGAAACAGTGAATTAAATTAAAATTAAGCAAGAAGAGAATTTAGATGCTGAGGAAGAAAAATTAAAACAACTAATAACCATTATTAAAAATGATATTCGATTTGAAGATCTACAGACTTTTTCCAAAAATAGAGCCTGGAAATACCCATTCAAACATTCATTAGAAATTTTGAAAGTACGTGCGATTCCTTCAATATACCAGAGAAACAGTTAGTAAATGGAGCTGTGAAGACTTACATACAATCACAATCTATCCCTAAAAGTTTTTACGAACTGAAAAATAATTTAATACGTGAATTCGGAACACAAGTCAACCCAGCGGAGATTCATCTTCAATTATCTAAAACAGAAAAAACCTCAAAAGAGACCCACATAGAATATTTCTACAGAGTAAAAAGAAATAGCATCCTGATAAACATGGAGGAAGAAGCTGAAAAATATTACATCATAAGAGGATTAAAAGAAAATAGAGCCATAGAAATACAGTTACAAAGCTACAGCAACATAGAGGAACTGAAGGAAAAATGAAACTCTTAGATATCCGAAAAATCAAAAATCAGTAAGAATGAAGTTATATACCCAAAGTATCCAATGACAAGAATACCTTATCATACGAATCAATTTGCCCATAGACAACAATATGGAGGATGGAATTGAGAAAATGACCAATCTCAACATCCGGATACCATAACCAATACAAGATATAAGGTATACTCTCCTCAGTTTCCATCACCTTATCATCACCCTTCCTTTTTTCACGTCAGCGGCCGACCCTATATCCGAGAAACCAACAATTTCCACAACGACCGTCAATTTTGCGACCCAATGCTCCAACTTTCTACCCCCGTCAAAGAACACAAAACAATAATACGGTATTCCAACCTCATCAAACAGGAGAACTTATGATCATCCAAGGAAGAATCAACTTCAAACAAGTTGATGTCCTCTTGAATACAGGATCAAGAGTGTCAATATTATTCCAAAAAATATAATATCACAAGTCAAGGGATACCACAATGTAGAGTATATCAAAACAAAAATTGCCACCATCAATGGAGAAATTGAGGTGAGTGAGGCAATTACTTTTTACAATTGAAAATAGGAGAAATTATTGAAAATATTAAATTCTCATAGTAAATGTAGAACTGAAATATTTAATAATTTCTAATAAAACTATGAGTATTTTTGAATTAAATATTAATTTTAGTGATTATAAAATTTTTCAAAGAGGAAAAAAATTTAAAAAATTATGAATCTAAGAAAAATATTAAAGAAAATGAAAACTCTTAAATTTTAGTAATAATAAAATTATCACTAAAGAAAAACTGATAATGTGTTTAATATAGAAATAATTCCTAATAGTGATTATGATATTATTAATATGATTATTGATAAATATAAACATGTCTTTTGCTAAAAATAAGTTTGATGTGGGCGAGTTAAAATGTAATTCTCCTAAAATAATACTTACCTCAGAATTACCCATTGTAAATCGACCATATAGGACATCTTTTAAAGATGATACGGAAATAAAAAAACAATTAGATGCATTATTGAAAGCAGGAATAATAAAACCATCTTATAGTTCTTACGCTGCCCTTATAACATTGGCTTTTAAAAAAGAGGATAATGCTCGTACACGATTATGTATCGATTACAGAAAGCTAAATGCTATCACAAAAATTAGATGCAGAGCCAATTCCCGAATAGATGCAGTTTAGACAAATTAACACATGCAAAATTTTTCTCAACCATCTACCTATGTAGTGGTTATTGGCACATTAAATTAGATGATAATGAATCTGAAAACTTGCATTTACATCAAATTACGGTCTTTTTTCAATTTAATCGTTTGCCTTTTGGATATAAAAATTCTCCAGCTATATTTCAAAGAGCTATTAGACAGATTTTAAAAAAATACCAAATAAAATTTGCATTAAATTATTTTGACGATATAATAGTATTTTCGGAATCAATAAAGAACATGCAAAACATTTAGAGGAAATTTTTAAAATTTGTGGAATAGAAAATATAAAATTAAAATTCTCAAAGTGTAAATTTGGCAAAGATGCAATTGATTTCTTAGATATGAAATAAAACAAGGGTCATACACTCCAAATAATACAAATGTCGAAATAATTAAAAAATTTTACCCCTAGAAATGTAAAGGATTTACAAAGATTTCTTGGTAGTATTAATGTCTATTATAAATTCATTCCTCAATATGCAAAATTAAGAATGCCCTTAAATAATCTTCTTAAAAGAATCAAAATTGGAATTGGACCCCCAGAATGTCAACAATCTTTTCAAAAACTTAAAGACAGCTTAATTTCAAAGCCCATTTTAGCTATATTCAATCCAAATTATCCCTGTCATCTTTATGTAGATGCATCGAAAACTGCCATCTCATGTATCCTCAAACAACAAAACCCAATGGAAATCAACATCCGATTGCATTCCACTCGAGACGACTGAGAAATTATGAAATTAATTATACAATAACTGAATTAGAATGATTAGCTATAATTGATAGTTTAGATAAATTCCATTGCTATCTTCATGGATCTCATTTCACAGTTCATACCGATCATAATGCATTAGTTTGGCTTAAAAATTTTCAAAATCCCACGGGTAGACTTTTTAGATGGTCTTTATAAGTTTCTAGGTATGATTTTGATATAAAATATAAGAAAGGTAGCACTAATGTTGAAGCTGATATGTTAACAAGAAATCCTATTGCTTATCATATAATTAATACACCCCCAGAACCTTTATTAGATATCAATGAAATAAGTCATTTTCAAAATATAGAAAATACATCAGCTCCTAAATGTTTTAAGAGAGATGGTGTTTTTGTAGTTAAAAGACAAGGTTTAACTAAAATAACTGTACCCAAAGCTCTAAGAGTGAAATTAATGGAAACAACTCATAAAAAATTTGGCCACCCTGGTGTAGCTACCATGTTAAAATTAATATCACCACAATATTATTGGATAAACATTATTACTGATATACGAAGTTATGGGAAACACTGTGAAACTTGTCAAATAAATAAGAAGTCACATCAGAGAAAAATACGGACTGATGCAATCACTTCCCCTTTGTGAAAACCCTTTGAACTTTTATCGATAGATAGTGTAGGTGGTTTAAATTATTACAACTCTGTTAAAAAAATATTTACACATTATTATTGATCATGCAACTAGGTACATTTGGACTTTCCCATCAAAAATGCAACAACAGATACTTATATAAATTGTTTAAGACAAATCTTTCAGAATCACATACCGGAAAAAATTTTAAGTGATAGAAATACTGCGTTCACCTCTTCAAAATTTAAGCATTTTTTAAAAAAACATAATAATGTCACTCAATTATTAACTACTTCTCACAGACCACAAATCAATGGAAAGGTTGAACGTGTAAATCAAACCATCATTACCCGCTTAAAACGTGAAATTAGTAATAGTTCAAATAAAGTCCCATGGACAAAAATTCTAAAAAAAGTAACCCATCAGTATAATCAAAACCCCACATACAATAACAGGTTTCCCACCAACCTACTTAATGTATGGTAATTTACCTTTCGAAATTTCGCTAAAAGATAATGAGATATATCCTCCCTTAGAAGAAGCAAGAAAATTAGCCAAAGAAAGAACAGAACAATATTATAAAATAAATAAGATTAGATATGATAAAAAATTTCAGGAAGCTGATTTCAAGGTTGGAGACTTAGTAATGTATGAGGAATTTCAATACCCCAATACAAGGAAATTAAGTCCCCCTTATTCAGGCCCTTATACCGTTTTAAGAAAATGTTTTGATGTATTATTTGAAATTGATAGACCCAATGCCCTTACTAAAACTGACACTGAATTGGTTCATTCAGTTCGTTTAAGACATTTTCATCCATCTGAAAATTTTCAGTTAAATTACATTCAACAAAATACCCATAATAATGAGAAGAAGATAATAACTAAAAGAAACATCTTACGTAATACAGAAATAACTGAGTTCTGCTTAACAAGACTTTTCGGCGAAAAAGAATAATATATGATATAGTATTTAATTTTTTATAATATAGTTGTGTTATAAATGAGATATTTTCTTTATATTTTAATTGAGAAAACAAAGTATATAGGTTTAGTCATACAAAATTTTGAGAAATTTTAATATACTTCTCATAATTTTATCTTAAGATGTCGAATGAGTTAAAGAGTTATGATAGAAATTTGTGTTTTAAAGTGAAAGATGTAAATTAAGTTTTTAGAAAATGACTAATGAGAGAACTAACACTAGAGATATTGTTATAAGAACAAAAGTAAAGTCAAGTTGTATTCTTTTTTCTCCATTGAATTCAATTGTTTTGTTAATTATTTTATTCAGCAGTAATCTTATTGCATGTCATTTAATTTTTTTATTTTGAAACTGTGTGTTTTGATATACTGGCCATATATCAGGATTCACTATTTCTCGAATTTTTCCTTATCTAAAATTGAAATTAATTTAATAACTTGAAGCTTATTTTTGGATATTATACAGTGGATAAGGAGAATACAATCATTATAATTTTGTATATGTCTCGAAACATTAAGAGGACAAACTTGTTTAGTTTGATATGTACACCTCTCATTGTTTCTTAGCAGCAACCCTGAACATCTGTGAGTTGATGACGCAGATTTCTCAGAGAGATGTGTTCAAAATTAAGTAAGGTGATACAGTTTTATTAGTGAATGTGTGATGCAAGAGAAACTCAAGAATTTTTGTCTATGAAACGTATTTTTAGAAGGTTACGGAAAGATTCAAAATATTGTATGCGATATTGTTAAGTTACAGTGAATACTGAGAAAATTTTCAGAAATACTAAAAGTTATTATTGAAGTGAATCCACTTTTCCGACTCAAAAATAATACAAAAGAGCTCTATATTCTTATACTCTTATATTCTCTTTTATTCTTATAATTCTTATATTCTTATAATTTTTATATTTTATAACGCATATGAAATAAAACATTGTTTATTGTGTTGGATAGTGCATATAAGTTGTGTGTTATACACCGTTTTCATATTATTAATAATTTCATTTTATTAGTGTCTATATTTTTTTATCTTTTAAAAAAAATGTATTTCATATATGCAAAATTTAGTGTATCAATGGCGCCAGAGTAGATTTTTATACAAAATTATTATTTTAACATTTGTATGATTTCATGTATTTCTATATTTACTATCTTAGTGTTTGATATATTATTTTCCAACATAATTTTTTGTAAAATATCTACCAGCTATAATACGAATCTATTATTATGAAGGAATAGGAGGAAACGTGAGCTCTTATTCTAGATGTCGAATAGATTTGAACAAGCTAATCTTCAATTATATGTATGGAAATTCATGTTTATCAATTAATTGTCATTACTGTGTTTGTTGTTATAGTTTTGTTTATTGTATTGCTTTTTGATTTTAGAATTACTAGTGCTTAAAGTTTTCTACTGTGTTTAATATGTCTTTCTAAATAACTATGTATTGTTTTGTGTTTGTTGAAAATTGATTAAGTTTGTAAAGAGAGAAAAAACCACGCCATGACTCCCTTTTAAAATTGGGGGGCAAATGTAAGGATAATTAAATTAGATTAAACATTAAATTCCCTATCTAGCACTTGACTCTATCTGTCTCCGTTCTCATATTCAAGTATCAAACTAATCGTCCATTTATGTCTTCCGAACATATGGCCTAGCCAATAAACATGTCTAATTCTAGATCGTTAGATTTAATAATCAACATATGTCAGCATTAACTTGCAAGCACCATCTTCAAAGCAGCGACACGTGAAACCCCCACCATGGCGTGTTTTTTACTCGCTGCTCTTAGCATCAGAACAGATGTATCAATGATCGAATAAAGACCTTCCTTTTTAAACCTTAGTCTGATTCTGTCTCTAAAATCATGATATATATATATATATATATATATATATATATATATATATATATATATATATATATATATATATATATATAGGTTCTAGAACTTCTTCACTTTTATTTTAATATACTATATATATATATATATATGTACCTTGTTCAAATTTTCAATCGTTAATAAAATACTTTCTATATTCATCCATTCAAGTCAAATTCATTTTTTTAAACTTGTAGTGGATGACACTTGATGTTGATGCAGTTTTTCAAATATTAATTCATCAATTCAATTATATTTTTTTAATTTTGAATTATTTTACGTTATTTTTGCTGAAGTTACAACCAGCTGCAACGGATGACGCCAGTACGTTTTTCTAACGAAGTAAAAATTGACTTTTAAAAAAAAATTTACTTTTTTTTTGCTTTATTTGGAACTTTTGCTGAATCTGATCTGTAATAATAAGATGGCCTTTTAAATGTGAACACCACGAGATAATTTTTTTGTCCATCAAAGTAAATTTCATCAAATACAGTAATATATTGTCTTACAAGATTTACGGAAGAAAAAAATCTCAGAAATATTGATACTCCATGTTTATTATATGGCTATATTTTTAAAAAAGAACTAATTTTAGACTAAATCCTACAAACCATATACTTAAATAGATAATGGCTGGATTCGGGAAGAAATCATAAATCAGGATTAATCACTTTATTATTTATATGTGTGTGGTCAATTAGCAACACTTAATCAAACACAAGGCACAGGGATTGTCAAATCTTCTGTCACCTCACTAGTTTGTCAATCCGATTATGTTACTCGCACACAAATTACCATTCAGACCTTTGACAAATATCTGATACAGCAGAATTTAAATTTGCACCGACCACATATTCCTCATATCTACACCATTATATAGCATTGCAATAATGTCGGATTCGATCAACTTGGAAAAGTTTAATTATATGGGTGAATAATCTTTCGTGAAAATCATATTTCTGATTCTGCTCTATAAGACCAGCAAGGGCCCTGGACTTAGTGATATCTGTACTCTTTCAGACAGGGACGATTTAAGCTTATTTCGGGCCCTGGGCGCTGAAGATCTGCAGGCCCCCTTGGCACTGGAGGATCGAAATTCATAATAGGGATGGTGATTCTTTCCGAAAAATATCGATTTTTAAATCGATTCGAATCGTAACCTGATGAATCGATTCACAAAAAAATCGAGGTCTAAAAGATCGATTTCTAAAAAACAGATCTTTTTTTTCAAGTCTGCATTTACAATGTAAATATAAATCCATTTTATGAAAAACAAGAAAGATACTTAAATGAACGATCTCTTGTCTTAAAATCAAGGAATTTTTTAATTCAAGGAATTCGACAATTACAACAAAGTATAAGGTATAAAAAAAGACATTTATTTTTTTTCTAAATGTATTTGTTACATTAAAATGTTTAGAAAATAGATAATATAGCTTATAGAGTTCCCAATGCTTAATATCTAAGCTTTTTAAAAACAACACTGTCAAGTCTACAGGAATCCGAGTGGTTCCGCTCATGACTTGCGATGTTGCCGGCAATCGAAAAAAAGACGCTCACACGGAACAGATGATCCCACGATACTCATATACATAATGGCTATTGAGTGAACATGATGATAGAGTTTTTCTGTCCTTGCAGTAAAGTATAGGATAATACTTTAGGTGCACAATTGCCTGCGGTAAATCGTGCTTAAATTCTTCGTTTAAGCCCTAACATTCCGGTGCATTCAACTAATTGTAAATAAGTTTTAGTTTTTACCAAAACAGAAAAAAATCGAATGCCGATTTTCTAGGATGAAATATCGATTCAGTGCTACATGTCGATTTAAAAAATCGATTTTTTTGGCCCCAGAAATCGATTCTTCGATTAATCGACCTCTAATCGCCATCCCTAGCCATAGGCGCTGAATATCTACAGGCCCCCTTGGTTCTGCAGGATCGAAGTTTATAACCAGAAGATATGGTTAAGTTCAACTTATCCGGGCCCCTGAGCACTCGCCCCAAGCGTCCAATGGATAAACCGAATCTACTTCCAGATTTAGGGCGCCAGACGTCCTACAGACACCTACAATAAGATGCATTTCTGAGTTCCCATATCCCTCGATAGCCTAACCTTTTTACTATCAAGGCATTTAAGTGCAAATCGATGCACAGACGAAATTCTACCACCCATTGTGTTGTCGTTACTTTTGAACCACTCCAGACGTTTTACAAGACAATTGGCCACACGCGGTGCACTTTCTATGAATTTTCACCAAGCACACTTCCTTGGCCAGCTATATCACATGATCTCTCCCCCAAAGAGAACACTTGGAATCCTTTGATGTGGAAAATGTCGGTAACCATCTATCCCAAAATGTTGTCGGCCAAACAACTGAAAACAATTTGATAAGAATTTCCGCAAAACACCGTCTAGGATTTGGGTCAAACTAGTCAACACACGCTGAGTGATGGCTTGCGTCCAGGACAGAGATAAACCAATAACTCATTTTCTCAATTCCTACTATTAGTTCACTCTCTCTCAATATATATAGTGGCCGCGGTAGCCGGGTGGTATAGGTATCGGACCGAGGCTTGCTTTGTCACGAGTTCGAGCCCAGTACCACTAAAGACCCACCGTGTAGGGCAGCGATGCAAGTTAAATCTGTCGAGAGCTGAAACGTCCTCCAGTTTGTGTGGTGTGGTAGTTAGGAGAGGGGGTGCCAGCTCAGGTGTCGTCCACGTCACTTGACCATGGCTCAAAATTACGTGGTCCGTCGCCAAAAGCCCTCGTGTAGCTGAACAGTGCGACGTTAATATTCAATCAATCAATCAACCAATATATATATATATATATATATATATATATATATATATATATATATATATATTGTGTGTGTGTTCAAATTTTTATCCATCCATTCAAGTTCAAATACATTTTTTTAAACAACTTTTAGTGCATAATACTCGAACAAAATAATAGTCCAAATAATACAAACAAAAATAATAGTCCAACAGTCTATATATAAAGAAGAGTCGTTCTTTGCGTCCCTATAGTGAAATGAATAGCGCATTGGGCTTCTAATCTAAAGTTCATGAGTTCATCCTTTTAAAAAGAGTGTTTACTTATTACATCGTTTACATAATAAAAAATAAAAATACATTTCATTAAAAAAAAAACGCCGATAAACTTGCAATTGATCCGAGACGTTATCTTAAAATGCGAACACTTTCATACCAAATCAAAAGTTTATTGCTCTATGATCAAAAAGTTTAATGCCGCGCAATCCCATCTCAAATGGCGTAATTTCTGAGAATGTAATTTCTTTTTTACTATACTAGAGATATTTTATTAGAATAATTAAATTTAATAAATGAATAAATAGAAACAAAAACAAAAAAAGTCCAACACCATTTATAGAAAGAAAAATCTAAAAATTGCAAGGAAAATCACCTTCTATTTTGTCACTTAATATTGTGATTCTGTCATATGTATATACATATTTATATTAATTGTAACTATTTAATAAAAAGTAACTAAAATAAAAATTTTCTTTGCTGATGTATGTATGAATTGACTTAAAAAAGAAAACTTTTTACATTATTTTAGTTAAATTCTAAAATAAATGATCCAATTGTTCCTAAATTATAATAGTTTCTTTTTTTATACATATTCATCTTTTCTCCCACACATTTTTGTCAAAATTGACAACTCCTTCTGAGTACCTCAAT
>BMAU01001574.1:0-200372 GCA_019973935.1 Trichonephila clavipes
ACTCACACATATAAAATGGAAATGTACGACGTAACTATTTTTCGTAAAATATCCCCATGCACTTTCTTTTTCATGTCCTAAAAATATAATAAACCCTTTTTATATTAGTTTATCACTACTGTGTAAACATACATATTAAATAGTAAAGCTTATTATAATTATATTTATTTTTAAACCACCCTAATTTTCCTTACATTGAATTTTATTAATAAACTAGCTGACCCGGCCGCGCGTTGCTGTGGCTTTGTTGTAATGTGTTGATTTATTATTCTAAGCTATTAAAAATACAGTTAAATTAATCTTCGCTTATAATTTCTGAGAATTGAATTTAAGCATAAAACAGAATAATATTTTAATTTGGCATTTTATTCATATCCTATTTGCGAAAAATATAATACAAGAATTACTTGAAAAGAGATGTTAAATAGTAATATATGAACATTTAATTTATGATCAAGGTAAATAATACTATTTCTACCAAGTTTTAATTCTATATTACGGTCGTCCGACATTATCCCCGGCAAAGTTACTGGAACTCCTAAAATCCCATTTCAGATTATCGTGCCTAACCCCAAACGGCACTCGGAAAAGACTCGTGGCGCCGCAGCATGTGTAAGTTCAGCCGCCAGAGGGAATGAAGATCCAGACGTGGGACTTGAACGCGAAGCCATTCCCCATTATTCCTGCAATATCGGCAAAGTTACGGGAGTGTCTGAAATCTAATTTCAAAATCTCGTTCTTCGCCTATAGACACAACCGAGATTTACTTTTGTTGGACCTGCGCCTGCAAGTTCAGTTCTTGGAGGAGAGGGGGGGAGGGCAAGAGGGGCTTCCGGCATTATCCGACAAAGTTACAAGAATTTCTAAAATTAGATTTTGGATTCTCGTTCACCACCCCGAAGTGCACCAAAAACGCACTTTCCACGCTCTAATACTCTGTCATCGTCTGCGTAAGAGATGGTTGTCCGGCATTATCCGGCAAAGTTACGGATATTTTGGGGAACCGATTCGAAAATCGGATTTCACTCCCCGAAATACGTCGGGCAATCATTTTCCGTGCACTTTCGTCAACAAACAGCTTCCAGCGATACGCACGCATTGCGACATTTTCGAATTTTTCCGTTTTCATGATTCTTAACATTTCCGGAAATAAAAAGCATGACGTCATTACTTGAAATAAAAACTATCCAATATTTTAAGTTGGACGAAATGACACACAATATGCCAAATCATATAAAGATCGGGTGATTAGTTTCGGAGTCCATTGCGGACAAACATCGTGACTCGTAATTTTTATATATAAAGATATTTAAATTGCACATATAAATAACTACATCAAAATGAAGGAGAGGTGGATGGAAACATAAACAATAAAATTGGCAAAGGGTTTCCTTTTTTTGAATTTCATTCTAATTACAAAATTTCTACATATATATTTGATTTCTTAACACACTGAACATACCAACACTTAATGTTTATCTATTTCTACCAGTTATGTCTTTTGACAAATTATGGCATGTGTTTAGTGTTAAATACTCCAATTTCATTTCATGCAAACTTAAAACTTATTTGCAGAATGTAGAAACAAATCTAATGATATAAAATAAATCTAACCTATAACGATAAATCTTCTACAAACTGTGCAAATACCAATAAATGCATATTTGCTATACATAATAAAAAAATTGTTCATCTGTTTGCGTCCCCCTAGTGGGGCGTGATAACTTTACAAGGAGGGCGCGAGTAAATCGAAAACAAAGGATTATTTAAAAAAATTATTAATTTACTTAAAGGGAACAAAACAAGCTACATTCTGACATAATAAAGAAATAAAATACACTATTACACTGATATAATACACTTATCAATATATCAGTACTGCACAATGTATTTCATAATTAATTTAACAGTACAAAGTTAAGAAAAAGCTTAATAATTATCATTGACCCTATGGGAATGTCATAAAATTACATACAAAATTTAATTCTTATCTTAAAAATAAGTACGGTTTATAATTAAAGTCGTATTGTTGCTTTAATTCAATGTATATTATTATTGAATTCAATACATTATTGTTCTATATAGGGGGGCACGATGAAAATTAGGATTGAAAATTGGGTCGCAAGTATAGTAAGTTTGTTAAGCACTGTATTAAAAGATAAATTAGGCTACCTAGAAATATTTAGGTACACTGCAATATTCATCAAAGATATTTTAGATTTCTGGCAAATAATGAATATTAAAAATCAACTAAGGGTCAAAATCTTAAATTGAAAAACAGTGTTCCTTTTTCATCAATGGATGATGATAGATTCACTTTTTTTTTTTCGAAATTTGTTCAATGGCTGGACTGCTGCAAAAATTTAAAACAAAATAAACGGGAAGATTGTTTAAGCGAGAGGAAACATTTTTTGCTTTGACGCATACGGTAAATACGAGTACCATGCCAGAACTAATAAATTATCTTTTGACGGGGCAGAATTTCAAATATGTTTTAACTGGAAAGTTCCAAACTGATAATTTAGAAGTCAGATTTGGGCAATACAGGCAAATGTCCGAAGCAAATTATCATGTCACTGTGCAGGAAATTTTGCAAGATGAAAAAAAGTTGCGCACTAAAAGTGTGTTAACTTTGCACTCAGATAAATATGGTACTATCTCACTAAAAAATTATAATTTCAAATCATTCAGGTGAGATATTTCATGTTAAAGTAGATATTACAGATTTCAACGAAATATTAAGCATTAGAAATAAATCAGATGATATTTCAATAGAAGAGTATCAAGCTTTAACGTATATTGCGGGATATTGTGTGCATAATATAAAATTCGCCTGCTCCGATTGCAAACATACATTTGTTTTAGGTAAGCAGATTAATTTCGACTCGGAAAATGTCGAAGGGACAAAATATTTGAGACTTCTGGATAGAGGAGGTTTAAAAATGCCCACAGATATTGTTATGAAAGTCATTTTAATGCAATCTTTCATTTTTAATTTGTTAATATCGAAAACGTTCGAATCGAATTTTCTTAAAGTTGATTGTCAATTATCTTGCTTTACAAGTATAACAGAAGCGTATCTGGAATTACACGAGTTGTGGAATGTCTTGCATTCGTTTTATTCACCTTGTGTAAATTGTAACATACCTGCATTTTCATATTTTAAAAAAAATATTCGTTACATTTGGGAATATATGCTTAAATAATTATTCAAAAAAACGCAGTGAAGAAATTTTAACCGTGAAGGATAATCGAAAAATGAAGAAATTTAAGGCCAATGAAATTAATTGGTCACATAACTATTATTTGAAGAAAAATTATTTATTTATTTACATTATTCGTTTAAATTATTTTCATAAAGATTTTAGCATTCAAAGTATGTAAAATGTTATTTTTTTTTAATTTCAAAACTTTGTTTGATTTTTAGATATTTTTACCATAGCATAATATTGAATTTTAATGCATATGCATAAAAATAATGTAATTAATAGTTTAAATAATATCATCACAAATGCAAATGATTCAAAATTTAAAACAAATCAGTACGTTGCCTCATTAATGATATGTTCCATGAAAAGTTTTTTTCCCGATTATTTATAAGTAAGTGTGTATTTAGTAATGTATATATATTTTTAACGTCCTATATTTGCTATCTAATTACTATGGTGTCTAAACTGTTCGTGTCATATGCATTTTTTATATAACAATATGCCTAAAATACTTTACTTTTCATATTTTCTTTACAAGTAAATGTTTCTTTTTTTTTTGGTTTATTTGATTGAAATAATTTTATATTTTTGAATATTGAATGAATGAATTATTTTAATTAAATATTTTTAACGTGTAATCTCGAAAAAAGCATGTAGAACATCGTCTGTAAAACGACATTTTGAAACAAATCACAAATCCTTTTGTCCAAACAGTGGGCCAGAGTAAAAAGAATTAATTGCTTAGAAACCGTTGGCAGTTGATTCCGATTCAGCATGCATTTTGCTCTTTAAGTATATAACATCTTATAATCCTAATATAAGTTATTTGTCATCTCTAATTTGTAAAACAATAGAAGCACGATAATGTTACTTTAATTTGAATTGCATGTATAACTAAAACATTTATTACTATACAGTGCAAAATATATTTTTTCTTAGTAAATAAAGAGTTTTGAGTTTTTTGTTTTAGTATTTAATTTTATTATTTTCCCTATAATCGCAAGTCAAAATATTTTGACGGCTCGTCTATACCTCATAAAACATTTATTCAGAAAGAATGGCACGTTTATGCAATCCATAAAGGTTCACCACCCCTGGTCTATGACATGAAAAGAAACAAATGTTCTAAGCTTTATATTTCTCACAGAGCGAATGCGCGTAGAAAAGCTTTCCCTCCTTTCCGGACGTCATCAAAACGCTGTCACAGTTTACTCGTTTCTAGATGGCTTTAGTTCAGTGTTTCTCAAACTGTGGGGCACGCCTCCCTTGGGGGCGTGACAACTCTACAAGGGGGGCGCGAGCCTATTAAAAAGTCGAGAACAAAAGATTTAATAAAATTATTAGTTTACTGAAGGTAAACAAACAAAATACATTCTGGCATAATAAAAAATTAAATACAAGTTTACACTGATATATTACACTTATAAATATATCAGTGCTACTCAATATATTTTATAATTCATTTAACAATTCTAAGTTAAAAACAAGTTTATTAATTACCAGTGACCCCATGGGTTTGTCATATATATAATTTATAACAAGAAATTTTTTTACACTTATCTTCATAATTTTCGTACGATTTATAATTAAACCTTGACTGGCGATCACAAATTTCTCAATTCACTTCCCAATGCCAACCGTTTTCCACATAGGCACGCATATGTGATGTATAGGAAAAGGTGGACGAATAAAGGGGCAAAAATAATCTGGAACAAGTAAATAATTCGCAAACAATGTCAAGGTCCTTTTATTGCATTCCAAAGTCCTTGGAATAATTTTACGGATAGCAGTACACAGAAAAAATCGTACTTCGGAAAGACGTATATGTACGTCTGGAGAAGTAAAGCCTTTGGCTTAGCGAGACGTTTATATTAAGAGGTTAATGTCGTATCGTAGTTTTAGCGTCAAAGTATAGTATTATTGAATTCAGTACATTGTTATTGTTTGGGGGGCGCGATGGAAATAATGATTGAATATTGGGTTACAAGGGTTACAACTTTGACAAGCACTGCTTTAGTTGAACTGCCAGCCACACATACAGTACCGTAGTATATCAAAAAGGAACCGATAGTTCTTCTGCATAATCGTCGTAAATAATGTTCAGCGGTGTTGAATGCTAGTCCGGAACAATGTCAGACTTTGTTCTTCATTCCAAAGCATAGTGAGCCTTGCAAGTACGACTCCGGAGCACTTCTGTCACACTGTAGATTCTCCATCGGATCTGTCACACAACTGGTTATTGTGTTAGCATGAAATAAATCCCAGTGTACTGTAATCTTGTAAGGCTTATACAATGGTTGGCCAAGTAAGAATGCGGGCAACCCGTGTTGCTTGGGTGGATACACAAATCTGTTCGACCGTGGGCACTTTGTCCGAGTTCAATGAGTTTTTACACGTATCTTGCACAGTTTAAAGTTAGCCACTAGCTCTTCAGGGAAAGTATTATTAAGCACCGGTAACGGTTTTTCTTTTGTTGGCTTTAATGAGCATAGAAACCATAGACGATCATACACATCACACGGGGCTGCGGTAGCCAAGTGGTCAAGGTATCGGATCATGGAGGGCATATCACAAGTTCGAGGCCAGTACCACTAAACACCCGCCGCGTAGGGGAAGCGATGTACGTTAAATCTGTCGAGAGCTCAAACGTCCTCCCATTGGTGTGGTAATTAGGAGAGGTGGTGCCAGCTCAGGTGTCGTCCTCGTCACTTGACCATAGTTCAAAATTACGAGGTCCATCACCGAAAGCCCTCGTGTAGCTGAACTGTGCGATGTTAATATTCAGTCACTCACACACATCACACGTAAGTCCGAATGGATTGTTGACAAACGTAGTAGTAAAACGTGCACTAGCTGCTGCCCAATGTGTCTTCATGAACAACGGTCGTACACAATTGATGCCTACACAGTCCGGGAACAATACAGAAGCGATTTCATCATACACTTGTATAATTTCAACT
Source organism: Trichonephila clavipes (assembly GCA_019973935.1). Lineage (NCBI taxonomy): Eukaryota > Metazoa > Arthropoda > Arachnida > Araneae > Nephilidae > Trichonephila > Trichonephila clavipes. Next base: position 6,170 of record BMAU01001574.1, read on the forward strand.
GTTACAGCTGCAGACGTATTGGCACCGTCGTTGATCCGCTCGGCTGCATTCATTCTTTTACGTTCCCGGCATTGCTTGACTCGGTCATATGGTGTTTTATTGGTACCATTCAATTGCTCCTGAGAAGCCCTTTCCAACCGTTTAGGATCTGTATTTAGCTTTTCAACGCATATAGGCCGACATTATACATTTTTGAAAACACGCTTTCTATTTTAACTCCTTATATTCACTGTCACTATTTCACACTTATGTCTTAAATACAATCGACAGATTTTGATGAGCTGACGAAACTAAAACGAACGTCGTAACTTCTCTTAGTCAAACGTTATACTAAAACAGCTGCACATGACCCGTATATCTCTACTTTTATAAATTTTCCCTTTCTGTCACAAAATCAGAACTTCTAATACTCATTTTAAAAATGACCCCCTCATCGCTTACGGTGGTATTCTCAATCGCGTGAGTGAGTGAGTGAGTGAAGATTAACGTCGCACTGTTCAGCTGCACGAGGGTTTTTGGCGACGGACCACGTAATTTTGAACCATGGTCAAGTGACGTGGACGACACCTGAGCTGGCACCCCCTCTCCTAACTACCACACCACACCAACGGGAGGACGTTTCAGCTCTCGACAGATTTAGCGTGCATCGCTGCCCTACACGGCGGGTCTTTAGTGGTACTGGGCTCGAACTCGTGACAAAGCCAGCCACGATCCGATGCCTATACCACTCGGCTACCGCGGCCACTATTCTCAATCGCGAGTTATTGAAAAGAAAACTCGTGGATTGGGTAATCCCGCTTGACGATAACTCCCGAATAATTCCCTTTTCTTATTCTCGAACTGACGATTACCGGATCCGAGAGTTATGCGTTCGCGAGATGTTAAACTCGTTGTGATTGGACACTGATAATCACGTGGTATATTGTTTACATGTATCTTGGCGCAAGACTTTCGATTCACAGCTATTTTTTTCTTCTCATGGCTAGTACGTCAAATAAAAGTAAATTTTCTCTAGTGGAATCTTATTGAGAAAAATACAAGATGTTATTCATTGGAAGATAACCAGCTCAGTTTACAATAAGAAAAAGCACGGGATTGCTTGACTTCTGATTTCAATCCAGGCAGCCTTTCCAAACGAAGTCGACAAGAGCTGTGCAAAATAAAAAATCGCAAAAACGAAGAAGCTTTAAAATGTTTAAGCTTTCAAAACTGGTGGAGGAACCAAAAAGTTACTGACCACATCGTTAGATGAATTGCTGGCCACTGTGGGTGCCCTCATTGAACCATTGCCGTTTAGATACGATTGCAACAACGATTATGATACTGCTGTTTCATCAGGAACTCAGGGTAAGTGTACATGGATTTTTTTTGTCTTTATTTAGCTTTTAATTTAAATTTTCCGTATTGAGTCCTAGGAGGACCCACTTTTGGTCGCCAAATTTTGAGCGATAAAGCTTACAATATGGTAACCCTTCCATTTCACCCCTAAAATTTGGATTTTCAAATCACCGAAAAAAATGGCAACCCTAAAAAGGGTGAAACGTATTTCGCCTTTTCCGAAAAAACGGTCTTTTTGACCCCTGACTTCGCTTGAGAAGGCTTGCTCTGCACCGGTTTGTGTTAAGAATGGCTTGTGAAAGGAAATTACTTGAAAGTGAGGCTACGACAGGTTTCTGTGTGCTCCTGGGCACAAAGGGGAAGAAAGATACGTCAGAATGGTGTATGAAAGCTAATTTAATTGCTTCACGATATGAATGTACGAAAGTGTAGAAAAGATATGAGATTTTGACCAGATATTGGTTCGGCAAGAGCATTAATGCGTTCGTTGTGAATGACTCGAAAGTCAATAAGAATACTGTCGCGGACTGGTATATGTTTCGTGAAGTATGTATGATCCGTAAGAGTAGGGTAAGCGCCTTTTAAAAATTTAAAATGAATTTCATGTATTTCTTCGATTTTATCTTTGCGAAACGCTCCTTTCGTCCTTTTTTTAAAAATGTAAATCATGCACTACACACTGGTTTTAGAATGCCTTTTAAAATGAATTTCATCGTTTTTCTCCGTTTTTATCCTTTTAAAATGATTAATTTAATGTATTTCTTCGGTTTCATCTTTGCGAAACGCTCATTTCGTCCTTTTTTAAAATAAATCATGTACTGGTTTTTGAGTGCTTTTTTAAAATGAATTTCATTACTTTCTCCGTATTTATCTTTTAAAAATGATTAATTGGATGTATTTTTCCGATTTTATCTTTGCAAAAGCACATTTCATCCTTTTTTAATGTAAAACATTTACTACTAACGGTTTTCAGGCGTCTCTGACGCCATTCCAGAAACTCCGTTCATTTGATGATTTTTGAGCTTTTCGTACCTTTCCCCCCACTTTCAGAAACCAACCGTTGCTCTTTGCCCATTTCGCCACCTCCCCCCCTCTGACACATACGGTTTCCAAGATTTTTTCGTCTTTGACGCCATTTTGAAAAACTTGTGTTTCTCCATTTGGCGAAAAATTTTGGCGCCAAAAACACCAGTGGGTCCTCCTAGGATTTTACCCACATTATGAAATGTTGAGTAAAAGAATCAATAATTGAACAAAATTTCTTTTCAAAATACACTTTTAAAATGTAAAAGTTAATTTTTCTGTTATCCAGGAATGCAAATAACAGGTCGTAAAAAGAGTTACAAATTCAGTTGGTTTGATTTGATTTATAATTAATGTTGCATCTTAAAACAATGTGAGGTCTATTTGCAATGAACTTCATCATTTGAACATCTGTCAAACATCAAGGACACCACTCCTGAATTAGTAACTCATTCTAAATTGCCACAGTACATCAACCTGAAGACTTTTAACGATGACAGATTTCAGAGGCACCAAACTCGATGTCTATGAATTTGTGACCACGACCACTTGTCTATTGTGCTCACAAATATTTGATTAGAATTATGTAAAAAAATAACTCAGGTTGTGTAAAATGTATGTGTATTTTTCATAAAAAGAATAAAGATGACATGCACATATATAAGAGAAGATGTAAATTATTACACCTAATTAAAAAGAATTAACTTGCAAAATTTTGGATTTATGTATTAAAGTAATTATCATTGTTTAATGTGTACAATGAATCAAACTTGAAAATGTACAGTGATTTCTCATTAAATTATAAACTGTGCTTAATCCCCTTTATAGTATGAAAATTTTTGTATAATGAAGGACTTACAGAAAAGTAAAGTTATTTAATAAAAGTAGGCAATAGCTTACAAAATTTCTTTTCGATGAATAAGATTTATTTTAGTGGAATAATTTGTAGTGTCGTAAAAAATTAATGTATCAAAAACTGTAGTGGCATATTAATTTTTATTAAATTAACAATACTAATGTATGCATTTTAAATTATACTAAATAATAGAATTTATGTAATTTTTCTAAATTCTATCATTTATTGCAGCAGAAACTAATTGAAGAAACATCCGACTTCTCTATTTCTCATGCTTTCTTGTGGAAAAGTCACTAGTTTTTGAAGAAAATGAACTTTATTGTCATTTAAATAGCCAGGTTTCATTTTATCACTATTTATTATTATAACTGAAATTTATTCTATTATTTGCTTGGTTTTTTAAAAGTATGAAGATGTCATATTTTTTTATAATGAATTTTAACTTAACTGAAATTTATTATACCTATTTTTTCAAAATGTACAAAATATGTTCACAAATTTTCAGAATATAATTTCAATTTTTTTAAAAAAATTATATTTATTATTTTTATTTACTTACTATTAGTTACTATAATAACTAATTAAATATGGGTTTTTTTTTGTAAAGTGAAATGTTAAAAAATGTCATTAGGAATAGTTAGTTTTGAATTTTTTCTGCTACCAAAATATTCTTTTCTGAAAAATTGTAAATATTTTGTATATGTAAAATTTGTTTTCTGTTATATATTGTAAAACATTGATAAATGAGTGTGTATATATATAGTGTTTTGTGACAAATAAAATCAGATTAATACCAAAAGTATAATTACTTTTGTTAGATGGAATTGGAAAAGATTAAGTAAGATGTTCTGTTTTAGATATATAAATGTGACTTTAGATTCAATTAACAAATTTATTCTTTACAAAAAAAAACTTGATTTTTCACTCTAAGATTTTATAGAAATCATGAATTAAGAATAATTATTAGACATTAGAAGTTATTTAAATTAATGATTATATACATAATAAACATTTTATTTTAACCTACCAAAGGGTTGCTGGAAAATTTTAAATAAAAAAAAAATAGATAAGGATATATGTACTTGTATACAATCAAAATATAAATTGAAATTTTAAAATAATACGAGTTTTGAATTCTCATTGTATAACATTAAATTATAACATCAAACGTAATTTTTAGCTGAATCATGAAAAAAAAGTGTATTGAATTGCTAACGTTGTTCCTATGTTAAGGAATGAAAACTGGAAAAAATCGAAGATGTCGTCCATATTTGTTTACAAATCCGCGAGTTACCCTCCGAAATCGGCGGGTTACCATTGGATGAATAATCCGTGGGTTTGGCGCGATCCGCAGTTGAGAATAAGAATGTTTCGCCAATCTGCGAGTTCGGGGATAACTCGAGATTAACCCGCGATTGAGAATACGACCGTTAGCCCGGCGTTGCTTGGGCTTTCTCTTTTCCTCGTGACACCAGCATTTCTGTGCGTGTGTTTGTACGCACACAATGTGAATGATTTCTAAAATTATGTCAAAAATTTCCCTTTTTCGAAATTTCATCCATTCCACTTATTTTCTTAAATAGACGATGTACTTTTTAATTAAAGAATTAATTTCGTAATGAAATAATAGAGATAATCCTTTTAAAAAAATATATATATTTATTAAAATCAAATTTCTATAAGTAATAAATGAAAGAAAAATTAACAGATAGCTATTGAAATGGTTGCTTTTTTCTGAATGTTTGATTAAACATATAAATATATAAGTTAGAAAAAAAAAACAGTATGGGGAAGGCCTATATATATATATTGATGGAAGGCGCGGATTCATTCAGGAATATTCAATAGAACTTCAAAATTGCGAACTCAGTTTGGTGGAATGTGTTTTCTTTCCCCACCACTGAAGGAGAATTCCTTAGCAAAGGGTGCCTAAATTCCCACGCCTGGAAGGGGCATTGCACCCATAAATATCGGGGTGTGTCATTAGATTTTCCCGCGCTTAAAAATGCCATTGACCGTTGTGCGGTAACTCTGCGCTGGTTCCGGACCAATCAGAAGAAATTAAGTGGACAAGGTAAAGAGTCCGCTCTAGAATTTAGCAGTGAAGAGGACGCCAAATAAAACGGGATGCACCTCGATTTGGAGACACTCGGACACAGAGACAAACTAATCAGATCCAGGCCTTGAACCAGACTCCGCGGGACTTCGAGCGGCAACCATGTCCCCACTCCATCCCGCCTACCTCTCTCAAAGCTAAGTAAAATCTCAATCTTGTTATACAGTATATGTACAGTTACTTAAATTTAAATATGTTAATTCAATAAAATTAATTGTTACTTTAAGAACCGGCCTTTTAATTTAGAGTACTGTATTTTTCTATAGAATATTAGTGTTTAATTTTAACTTAAGTCATGATGCGATGTAACTTAAGAACCTGGGAAGTTAAGAAATTAGTATTTTGATTAAGAAAAAGAAAGTAATTAAATAAGTTATCATTAGCGTCGCATCAATATATATACATGTACTGAAAAAAAAAAAGAAAAAAAAAAACATTTTGGTATTTCATTTTAATTTTAACCTTCAAAAAATGTAACAAAAATAATACTTAAATATTTCTCGCAAAAAGGGAAGAAAACGAAAAAGACCATTTTTTTTTAAAAAAGTGGCGTGATGCGCGGAATGGAAAGTCTCTTTCTCTTCACATTCGAACCTGGGAAGTACCGTTCTATAAAGCAGCGCTTTAAACAGCTGAGCTACGCTTAATGCTCATTCACACCAAGGCGTACAAACGTCGAGTGTCTAGCCAATCAGAGACTTCATTTCGCCCGAGATGAAGTCTCTGATTGGCTAGACGCTTAACGCTGACAGCCTTGGTGTGAATTCAGCTTTACTCCGGGGAAGAGAATTGAGCTTTAAAATAAAGGTAGATTTTTTTCTCAATACGCCATTTCGTTAATTGTTAAAGTAAAAGATTTTTTTTTCGGGCTTCATTTTTAAGTTAATGCTTTCAAACTTCATATATGAATTGAAAGCAACGGTAATTTTTAAACAAAAAACTTTAAAAAAAAGTAATGTTTACATAATTATCGCCAAAGAGAAAAAAATTGAAAAACACATTTTTTTAACCGTAATTTTTAAGATATTTTATCAATCTTTGTATAGATTACGTATAATATCGTTCTACACGCGGGAAAAAAAAGAAAAACATGCATTTTTTTAGTGTAAAATATTTTTTTCATTAACGCGAAAGAAATTTTAATCGGAACAACTTATAATTCGTATTCAAAAAAAGGAACTGATGTCCTAATTTAACCACAAAAACTTTACTTTTTTTTTTAAAAAAAAAATAGTTAATGAAAACCATTTACAGTGTAATTAGTTTGAATTGTTAAGAATGTGATATTCACAAAGAGAAATTCTGCCTGAATTTTTTTTTATTTAAAAAAATAGCGAACCATTCCATAATTTAAAAAAAAAAGGTAATTTCTAAATTTATTTTGAAATAGTTTTAAACATTTCTTTACGTAAGTATTTTTTAAAAAAATATTTCGTTTTTTTATCAGCAATATTTTGAAACTTCAAATTTCTTTCTTCTATACCTTAAAATAAAAAAAAATTTCGGACTTCATTTGATAAAGACTAATAAAAGAAAGATATATATATAATTTTATATTAATTTTTAAAAACCTCTGAAAAAAAAGAGGTTCCGAATTTCCCCCTGGAAATAAGTGATCTTCCCGATTCTATGCAGATGGCGCCACGTGCATAATAAATGTGTTTTTAATTAATATCTTTTTAACTAATTGGAACATAAATGGTCAAAACGGATTCCTCGGATCATTCCCGAAATTTTGATACCTTCTGCGTCTTGTTGTTCTTGAAATCATTGGGCATCATTCCTACCTACATAGATACGTTTGTTTACCTTCGGATTATTATATAAAGGGTGTTTTTTTTAGAAGTATAGAACTTTAAATTGCAATAAAACAACGATGTATTATTCGATTGACATGAATTTTTTTTTATTCGAAAGATAATCTTGTGGCATTACATTTTAAATATGATCAAGCAAGGCGTAGATTCGTCGAATGGGCCCAAAACGAGATTGCCGTTGTTCCCGATTTTCATAAGCAAATTTTGTTTAGCGATGAAGCGCACTTCTGGTTGAATGGCTACGTCAACAAACAAAACTGCCGCATTTGGAGTGAAGCTAATCCACAAGTGTATGTCGAAACACCGTTACATCCAGAAAAACTGACTGTTTGGTGCGCTTTATGGGCTGGTGGAATCATTGGTCCGTACTTCTTCAAAAACGATGAAGGCCACAACGTTACAGTCAATGGTGATCGGCATAGAGCCATTATTACTAACTTTTTCATTCCTGAATTGAACAATCATGATGTCCAGGTGCTGTGGTTCCAACAAGACGGTGCAACATGTCACACAGCTCGTGCCACAATCGATTTATTGTTTTGGACCTGTGAATTGGCCTCCAAGATCTTGTGATTTAACACCGCTAGACTATTTTCTGTGGGGCTTTGTAAAGTCATTGGTCTATGCGGATAAGCCACAAACGCTTGACCATTTGGAAGACAACATTCGCCGTGTTATTGCCGATATACGGCCACAACTGTTGGAAAAAGTCATCGAAAATTGAACGTCCAGATTGGACTACATCCGAGCCAGTCCTATTCCAGAAATCATATTTAAAATATAATGCCACAAGATTATCTTTCGAATAAAAAAAAATTCATGTCAATCGAATACTATATCGTTGTTTTATTGCAATTTAAAGTTCTATACCTCTAAAAAAAACACCCTTTATAAGATGAAAATCTCGATACACAGCAAAATGACCACAAAATGGCGGCGCTTCCCACTCTATTGCGCGCGACGCGTCAGTCTTCACTTAGCGTAATGAATTCTTTGATCCTATAGCTATCCAGTGGCGTAATTGAATTTTAGATGCAGATGATAGATATGTACCTGCAACACTACAAACTGTATCCCCCGATTTTGTTATCATTCGCTTTTTCATTAATTGCCACCCACTACGGAAGCAATTTTAAAGACGTATTCATGTCAATATTTTTCTACAAAAAATAAAAATTACTTACTCAAGCCTCAATTGAAGATACCTCCTAACTAATAATCGCTTGAGAAGAAAATAATTTTGAAATTAATTCAACTGACATAATTTATTTAATAGAAGGCAGTGAAATTTTTGTCGTATTTTCATGAGTATCAGAAATAATAACAATTTGCTAAAAAAGAAAATGTGGTTGAAAATGATATCAAAGTATTAATGACAAACAAATGAAGAAAAAATTTATTATTTCATGAAATCCCAACAGTGAAAAAGCTAATCCAAATGGAGTGAGTGAGTGAATAATAAAAGTTAAATTATAATTGATATATTTTCAAACACTTGTATTTTTCCTTCATGATCAATATTTGGTTTTAATGTCTAAAATATTTTTATAACTATATATATATATATAAATTATGTTTTTAGAGCATGTAAAAGTACTATTTAATGTAGATAAAATTCTCAATTTCGTATTTAAAGCAATAACTTAAATAACAATTAACTCTGAATAATTTAGATATAAATAAAAGATTGTGCTACTGTAAAGGTATTTAGTAGATTTATATAACAGGTAGAGCAACAAACAAAATGTTAACTTGAAAGGGTACAAATAACTTTTTCATATGAGGTTTCAAATATATTATTTAGAACTCCTATTCATTATAACATTATGAATAAATTAGAAAAAAAATATTGAGCTGCTCTGTCCAGTGGGGCACACAGGAAATTTTCAGGGGGGGTGGACAGTCCACCATTCTCATATCATGCTCCATTATGTCGCTCTACATATTCTTTTGATTTTGTCGACTTTCAGGAACGATAAACAGTAAAAAATTAATTATTAAATACTTAATAAAATTTTACGTACTATATACATAGGATTATGATCAATCGAAAAAAAATCAAGGGCTACGGGGGTCCAGACCTGGGGATCCCCTTGTGTGCGCCACTGACCCTGTCATTAATAAAAAATTATATTTTATTTTTCTGAAGCTCAGAACATAACATTAAATAAAATAATTATCAATTTTTAGGGTAACAAAAATTTATATAATGTAATGAAGTGTATAAATCCATCGTACGTTATTTTTTTATTGTTGTTGAAATATATAAGAAATCATTGAATCATAGGAAATCAAGAAAAAATTCATTCATATATTGAATATCACTTTTTATATTTTAAGTTATTTTTAATACAAATATGGAAAAATTTCATTACAGCTATCTGAAAACAAAAAGCATAATTTCAGAAATGCGATTTATAGAGCGATAGTTTTTTTAGGATGTCAAGAGGAGTACGACACAACACGTATGTAATGACATGGTCTCATGACATAATCTAGGGTTATTTCAATTCTTTTTAATTGCGATACCCCTTGTTTTTTCACGGAAAAAGACAGAATTAGTGTTTCTGAAGTGATTCAAATCATTATCCGAGTAGCAAAATATTATTTTTCATATAATAAACTATTATTAATGTATATATACGCATTATATGCTGTTATTTTCTTAATAAGCAATATTTTATAACCTTTGTATGTAGATTACACATGGACGTGGTGCCATCTGCAGGTATTATGTTAAAAGCTTGCCAAATATGGCATCAAAAAATTCTGGAAGCAAAGATATATGAACTTTTCATAATTTTAAAACTTTCTAGACTATTTCTACATTTTTTATGGTGGATATATATAAATTCTCAGCAAAAGTCTTACACCTGAATAATGTGATTTCATTGTGCTAAAGCAGTGCTCAGCAACCCCCGGTTCGCGGACCAGTCCATGGATCAAATACTACTGGTCCACAAAAGAACATTAAATTATTTCTCTTTTATTTACTGTGGTATATTTTTCTTAGGTTTGGGCTACATTTAATGAAAATCACTTAACATTCCTTGTTAAATGACTTTATATTCATATTTTGGTGAAGCTATACTTTATTCAGAAGTCACGATTAAATACAATTAAATTAAAATTATTAAATCATTTTGCCTCCCCCTCAGCAGGCCGTGGTAAAATTAAAAAACTTTGACCAGGCCGCGGTAAAATTAAAAAACTTTGACCAGTCCGCGGCGATAAAAAGGTTGCGGAGCACTGTGCTAAAGTATCTTAACCTTTTCAGTATACTTAGAAGTCCACTCTGATAGCACATTTCACAAACATAAAGCTTCTCCCTTGTTGTGTATAAGTAGATGCACTTTTAAACTACCTTGAGAGAAAGTCTTGTTGCATATTTCATAAACGTAAGGTTTCTCTTTGATAAGAATAAGAAAATGTACTTAAAAATTACTATTTTCAGAAAAACACTTGGTTTACATTTCATATACATGATGCTTCTTCTAGGTATAAGTACGTAACGTAAATGTGCCTTTAAATGACCACTTCAAGAGGAAGCTTTGTTGCATATTTCCCAAAGATGAGGCTTTTTGTTGGTATGAATGCATTAGTTTGAGAAAAAAGTCTTGCTGCAGATTTCACAAGCATAAAGCATTTACTTGGTATGAACACATAAATGTGCTCCTAAATTGACAATTTGAGAAAAAGCCCTTGTTGCATATTTCACATACATACGGTTTCTCCTTGGTATGAATAAGCATGTGTATTTTTAAATGACCCATTCGAGGGAAAGCCTTGTTCACATTTCACAAACATAATGCCTTTCCTTGGTATGAATATTACGTGTTCTTTTAAAAAACCTTTTTGAGAAAGTCTTGTTGCACATTTAAAAAGCATAAGGCTTCTCCTTGGTATGAACAAGCAAATGCAGTTTTAAATTGCCCATTCCAGAAAAACCCTTGTTGCAAATTTTACAAACATGAGGCTTTTCCTTGGTATGAACAAGCAGATGAATTTTTAAATTGCCCATTAGAGAAAACCCTTTTTGCAAATTCCACAAACAAAAGGCTTTTCCTTGGTATGAATACGTAAATGTACTTTTAAATTGCCATTTCGAGAGAAAGACTTGTTGCATATTTTACAAACATAGGACTTCTCTTTGGTATGAATACGTATATGCGTTTTTAAAGGAGCATTTTCAGAAAAAGTCTTTTTGCACATTTCAAAAGCATAAGGCTTTTCCTTGGTATGAATAAGCAGGTGTTTTTTTAAACTAATTTTTTGAGAGAAAGTCTTGTTGCAAATGTCACAAACATAAGGTTTTTCCTTGGTATGAATACGTAAATGCGTTTTTAAAGGAGCACTTTGAGAAAAAGTCTTGTCGCATATTTCACAAGCATAAGGCTTTTCTTTGGTATGAATACGTAAATGTGCTTTTAAATTGCCACTTTGACAGAAAGACTTGTTGCAAATTTCACAAACATAGGGCTTTTCATTCGCATGAATACGTAAATGTGCTCTTAAAGATCCCTTTTGAGAAAAAGTCTTCTTGCACATTTCACAAGTATAAGACTTTTCCTTGGAATAAATACATAAATGTGTTTTTAGATTGCTACTTTGAGAGAAAGACTTGTTGCACATTTCGCAAACATAAGAATTTTCATTGGCATGAATATGTAAATGTGCTTTTAAATTGCCACTTTGAGAGAAAGACTTGTTGCAAATTTCACAAACATAGGGCTTTTCCTTGGAATGAATACGTAAATGTGCGCTTAAAGAAGCCTTTTGAGAAAAAGTCTTGTTGCACATTTCACAAGCATAAGGCTTCTCCTTGGAATGAATACGTAAATGTGCTATTAAATTGCTACTTTGAGAGAAAGACTTGTTGCACATCTCGCAAAAATAGGGCTTTTCATTGGCATGAATACGTAAATGTGCTTTTAAATTGCCACTTTGTGAGAAAGTCTTGTTGCACATTTCACAAGCATAAGGCTTCTCCTTGGAATGAATACGTAAATGTGCTATTAAACTGCTACTTTGAGAGAAAGACTTGTTGCACATTTCGCAAACATAGGGCTTTTCATTGGTATGAACACGTAAATGTGCTTTTAAGTGGCCAATTTCAGAAAAACCCTTGTTCGATATTTCACAAGCAGGAGGCTTTTCATTATCTAGAACATGTAAATGTGTTGAATTATCACATGAAGAGAAAGCCATTTTGTTAACTTCACAAGTAAAAGTTTTTTCCCAGATGTTACTACATAAATCTGTTACTCATAAAATCTACAATGGAGAAAATGGGTCTGGCAATCTTCAGAACATGAGTTTACATTAACATCCTTCTGCAACAGGAAAAGAAAAGAATTAATTCTACATAATGTTGAACATGTAAGCAAAATTTTTATTTCACATTAAAATTTATGAAGGGAAAAAAAATTCAACTGGATATCACAGCTCAGCATAAAATGAAGAATCAGCTAACAAATTTTATTCTCATATTTGAAGAGATAAGTTGGCTTTTAGATAGTATTTTTGTTAGATGAATCATAATCTAAAATACATACTAAATATGAATAACTAAAAATATATTCAAGTGATACTTCAAAATGAAGGCCCAGTGGTCGGGTGGAAGCATTTTATGTTTCCACAGCACAGATTTGGGGTTATATTCCAGGGCTGGGAAAGGTCGACTCAACCTTCCATCCCTACTGTAGTGGGTTGATAAATGAGTACAAAGCTTGCTTGGGAATTTAAACACGGGGTCTCGCTTCAGACAGACCACCTGATCAGGACATCTGCTCATGCACCTCGGCACTCAATGGTCACATATACTGGGATGTGCACAGTAGGCCCTGGCCATTATGGGCTGTTGCAGAGCACTGAGTTTGAGATACTTCATGATCAGGTTAACAAAAGCAATATATTAAACTAAAGCAATATGAAGGGTTGTGCATATATTATCCTCTTATGTATAATAGGAAGATGATAATATACATAAGAAATTACACAAGAATTGACCCCCATCAAGTATGATAACACTAAAAAAATAAGTATAATGATACTAGCTCTTACCCACCCGCTTCACTGGGTATTTCATAATGTTGTATATATGTATACTGTTTACATATATATTAATTATTGATATCTAGCATTAAGAATTCGATTGTATTGAAAAATATATTTATAGCTGTTACACTCTCGCCCCTTGATGTAAAAAGAACATAAATTATAATATCTAATTTCTATTTATATCTAAAATAGAAGTAGAAAGATTTCTTTCGCCCACTTAACCTAATAATCAAGTGGATTTCCACCAAAGCAACTTTCAGTGGATCTCTACTCCATAAAATAAACATGCGTGCTAAATTTCAATAAATCTAACAGAGCAAAAACGGAATTTTTACCATCAATACCTCGTTGACAGCATTCTTAGCGGATTCCAATTCAACAAAAGAAGCATGCAAACCAAATTTTATTATTATATTCTTAGCAGTTCAAAAACGGGAATTTTGTCTATCAATAAGCCCCAATAACTCTCCCCGCTCCCCTCTGGAGTCGATTTCCGTAAAATCCATTCTTAGTGGAACTCTATTCAACTAAAGAAAAAAGTGCTCAACAAATTTCAAGTAAATGAGGTAAATTCAAAAACAGGAATTTTTCTATAACACGCCTTAATCCCTTGCAACCCCACTCCTTTGGGGGTCCGTTTTCACAAAAATCTTTGTAAAAGGAACTTTATTCCATGAACGAAACATACCTTCTAATTTTCAAGCAGGTGGTTTTATTAGTTGAAAAGTGGAAATATTTATCTATTACGCCCCTTAATCCCCCTCAGTGACCCTTGGGGACCAATTTCCCCCAAAACTATTTTGTAGCGGATCTCTACACCATGAAAGGAATTCGCTTACCAAATTTTAAGACTGTTTGTCTAATAGTTTAAAAATGGAAATAATTATCTATAACGCCCCTTAAGCCCCCGCAACGCCACTTAGGAAACGATTTTCACAAAACCCATCTTATGACAGATCACTACTCAGTGAATGGAATCTGCTAACTCAATTTCGAGATTTTACATCTAATAGTTTAAAAAATGTGTTAATTGCATATAACGCCCCTTAATTCCACACAACGCCACTTGGAGTCGATTTTAACAAAACCCATTCTGTAGGGGGATCTGTACTCTATGAAAGGAATCCGCTTACCAAATTTCAAGAATGTACGTCTAATAGTTTAAAAATGCAAATTATGTATAGCGCCCTCAACGCCCCTTGGAGGTCGATTTTCGTAAAAATCATTATGTAGGGAATCTCTACTTTATGAAAGAAATCTGTGTACTAAGTCTCACGACTGTACATCTAATAGTTTAGTAATGGAAATAACGCCCCTTAAACCCAACGCCCCTTGGTGTTCGAACTTTGCAAAATCCGTTCTTAGCTGACGTCTACTCCATGAAGGGAACCTACCTACCAAATTTCAAGTCTGTAGGTTTAATAGTTCTGGAGATATCGTGATTAGTCAGTGAGTGAGTGAGTCGCTTTTGTCCTTTATATATATAGATTCTATACATTAACAACTTTATCCAAGGAATGCAGTCATTTCTGAAATTTCGTGAAAGGCTTCGTTCTGACCCTCCAGTGGGTTGCAATCCTGTGGCAACTAAAAACTCACCATATAGAAGAGCCAATGCATGGTAATTCTATTCAAGCTAAAAGATCCCAAGTTTCGAGAGTTGGTTGCAAGTTGAAGTGTTAGCCTTGTTACCTAGATACGGTTTAAAATTACAAAGTCCACTAGATATTGCTCTCATCTTGCTTCAAAATGAGTTGTTTATCATTAATTTATCAATCTAGAAAATAAAGTTTGTTATTTGATCACATTAGTCTTATTTTCAAATGCAATGGTAGGTTCAGTAAGAAAACCAAAAGTTTCATCAATGTTTTTTCAAATTTCATTTTATAGCATTGTTAAATAAAAACATGCTTCTCCCTTGATCAGCACTGAAGTCAATGGTGACGAACTTTATAATTATAACTATGCTCAAATGATAAAACGCAATTCCTCAAATGTAATTCAAAGGTCAATTTCATTCAATAAGCAATATCCTACATTACTGGAATCAGAGTTCAATATACAAATATTTGGTTAGGAAGTTTACAAGCAATTATCACATGCCAGAAAATTTTTGACAGGCAACAGATTATTTTATTTTAATTTTTGAAGGAATCCAGCTCCTAAATGTCAATCTAATATGTATGAAACTGGGGAAAATAAAGTTCGTACTGACGAATAAAGCCTCTTTAACAGTAGAAGGATTGCAAGCATATTATTCAAATATAAGTTAAATGTTAGTAAAGATATAGAGGAATTAATTGTTATGTGTACAAGTAACATTATCTGAATTAATTGAAATAATATTTTGGAATTCATGTATTGAAATGTGAAATGGTGCAATGTTAGGATTCACCGCTTGAAATTTGTATGTTATACTAGCAACTATATGCAGAGATGTTTTCACAACTGGTTTCTTTATTTTGAAGCGTGAAAAGTGGTTTCCTGGTGTATTTCTGGGTGGGAAACCAGACTCTGAAGTTTATTTTAGAGCTACCATAACTTAGCCAGATAATGCCAGACGACCATGATGCACCCTCTCCTTTTAGGGACTGAATTTACCAAGAGTAAGGACACCAAAAGTGGGCACCGGGTGCTTCTCAGGGTGGTGAATGAAAATCTGGATTCGGATTTCAGAAACTCCTGTAACTATGTCGGATATTGTTGGAATGAAGTCGAATGGCTTTACGTTCGAGCATCGCATCCAGATTTTCATTCCCTATAGCAACTAAACTTGCAGGTGCAGCCTTGCAAAAATACGATCACAATAGAAAACTGCAGAGGTAATTTCTTCAGTTATTGTTGCCACTTTGTTAGATGGTGGACAAACTACACATTCAGAATTCAACCTGCCATTAGATATTCATAAGAAACCAGACACAATTTGTAACATAAAAAAAGCGTAATGGCTAAGGTATTTCAAAAGAGTTCAGCCATAATCAGGATAAACGTAACATGACCAACAAATATTCACTCGAAGTATTACATAGAATTTTACAAGATTTAAACGGCAACGAAAATATATTCAGATGTGCTATCCTGCTACTGTCTGGCGATTACTGACAGACATTGCCAATCATTCCTTGCTCTACTTTTTCTCACAAGATTAACCCATGTTTAAAGCAATTGTTTTTATGGCAAAACATTGAAAAGCTTCAATTGATCATAAACATGGGAGTACAATTGCAAGATGATAAATCGGCGCAAATATTTTCTAGCTAACTGCTGACATTGGAAATGGTGAAGTAGAACTGCATCATAATACACAATGTATCAAATTGCCAGACAATTTCTGCACTGTTGCTCATACAAAAATGAACTGATTCAGAGTCTTTCTGTATATACTGCATAATTATCTAGATCAGAGGTTCCCAAACGTTTTTGCCTCATAGGCCCCTTGACAGGTTTTTGGCTTAGGGTAGACCCCTACTAACCTAATATTAAATTTTTGTAAATTCATCAACTTAAATGTGTTTTTGACAGCAGGCATAGAAGAACACTTCCTTTAAAAGATTTAAAGTTTTAACTGCAGTGAAGTATATTGTTTAAAACTTTAAAATTTTTTTAATTAATTAAAATTTAATTAATACATAAAATAACTGAGTAGCAAGCAAATGCTTTTAGTGGGAGGGATGAATTTGGGGATGCAATAACAAATTTTCAACATTTGACACCTACCTTGTCAGGTTTAACCCTAAATATCTCCTTGGTTAATAGTGTCCAGTCTTTCTTTCCCTTTTTGTTTTGGAGATCGGCAAGTGCACTGTAACTCCTTCTCAACTGGAAAAACAATTAAAAACTTTATCAAGATAGTTCATAATAGGGAATAAATAACAGGTATATCTTTTTAAAGCCAAAATTACTGACATGTGTTTCTAAAATTTACTTTAAGGTCTTCGTTAGTGCCTAATTCTTGTAATCTGACATTTTTTTTTTACAAAGTGACCATATGAATTCATTGCCTACTGTGGTATTACGATAGTCAAAACATTCTCAAACCTAGCTTCAAAACCAAAAATAAGGGTGTTTAAAATGTTCAACGTAGGTTAAAATGTCTTTTTTCTGGGAGATTGTCTGTGACAATTGAGAAACTGGAGAAATTTGAAACATCCATTATTATACTCCTTTTGCTTAATTCCGGCAACAAAGGCTGGAATGTGGTCCTTGTTATAATAAAATTTATGCTGTAAACTTATAACTGCAAATTAACCTCCTTCAATTTAGTAAATAAATCTGTTAAATAGGCAAGTCTGATAAATCACTACCTGGTTTAATGAGGGCCACTATTGTACAGCCCCATTTACATCTCATGGACCCCCAAATTACTTTCTCGATGACGTGGAAACCCTTGCTGGTCGTCATAGACCCCTGGGGATCTATACAGAGCACTTTGGGAATCACTGATATAGATAATTATTGACTTTGTAATCATGTTACTTAGGTAGAAAATATGATGATAAACTACCAGATAAGCGAAATAAACTACCAGATAAAGAGTTGTTGCCAGGTGATCTACTGCCTTTTAAAAAAATCGGCACTATTGTTGATGAAAACGAAACCCTAAATTGTCCAACTCAGTTTTGAATAATCTGGATTTACAAAGAGTGCTACCACACAATTTTGGTTAAATTTTGTTTCCCTGGTTATTCTGCTATGTAACTTAAATCCACCTTGATAATGCAACAGTACACGTTTGGACATCAAAAGAATTACTGGGAAATATCTTGAAGCAACAAATTTGATTGTAAAGATACAGGAGAAATCGTCCTGTTGCAACGTATTCCACTAATACCATCAGAATCTCCAATTCCATTCAAAAGGCTTCTATTCCCGATTTGTTTGGACTTCACGATGACCATAAATAAATCTCAAAGCCAAACAATGTCAATTTGAATCCATGTTTCCCGCATGGGCAACTATATGTTGTACGCTAATGTGTGGGGAAACCGTCAAATCTAATTGAGTTATCAAAAGACATGTTACTGAAAAATGCTGTACACCGTATAGCAATTAATTATATTAAAATTGTTTTTTTGCTATAGTTTAAAATGATGAAAATAATATTAAAAAATGCTAAAACTCTACCATTATTCACCTCATTAATGAAATTAAATCTTCATTTGTTGTTACTTAACAACTTCATAAGTAATTCATGCATTACACAATAATCAAATAGGAGGTAAATAAAATGCAAAATGAAAAACATTGTTGTTTATGCTTGACTTAAACTCTCAAAAATTGTAAGCGAAGATTGATTTGACCATATTGAACAGCTTAGAACAATATTAAATCAACGTATTACAACAAAGCCACAGCAAAGTGTGGCTGGGTCAGCTAGTAGTTATAATAAATAAAACTATAATGAAATACATAAGTTTCACTACAGTTAATACTGATAAGAAATGTAAACTGAGGAATCAGTTGATTGCTAACATAGATACTAATTTTCTTTCTGTATTTTTAAAATGATGTATTTTGGAAAGCGTTGTATTTGAAAAAGAATAATGCATCATTCTGTATAAGACAATTAACTTCAGCCATCATATTATTGGCTTGAAAATCACAATTGTGCATAACAATATAAAAAAAAATTCAATCAATAAATAATGAATATCAATTTTATATAATAAAAAGTAACATGCACTAATAATAGTATTGTAGGCAGCATATAATAATCTTATAATATAATTTAATAGTAATTATAAAAAAGAATAATCATCGTATTGTAAAAAAATAATAATGCATTAGAATATTCATATTACACAATTATAAATAACAGCATAATTATAAATCAGTAACAGAAGAATAGCTATAAATAAACAAAAATAGTTATAAATAAATAACATAAAAATTATAAATAAATAACATTAATTATAAATAAATATTAAAAGAAAATTATATATAACGAATATTATATGATTATTACATATAGTAATAATTGTATTTTTATATTACATTATTAATAAACGAATTACAAAATAAATGTTATAATTAATAATGAATATCAATTACAAATATATGTTATAATTAATAATGAACATCAATTACAAATATATGTTAAAATTAATAATGAATATCAATTACAAATATATGTTAAAATTAATAATGAATATCAATTACAAATATATGTTAAAATTAATAATGAATATCAATTACAAAGTACTGAAAGCTTGCAATATAAAACTTAAACTGCTAGTTCCTTCAAAGAATTTCATCAAACAAAGAACATAAAAAAAAGCATTTTTAAAATGTAAAATAAAAGAAAAATAAATTATTTATAGCAATAATTAAAAGCACAACACTTATTCTTTTAAGAAAAAAATATTCCAGTACTCACACTCATATTAGAAATATCCATATTCGAAAATAGCACAAAATAAAACAGAACTATTAAACTGAAAATGGTTTAATTTTTTAAAAATCGTCTGATTCTAATAGGGTTACCGCGGGAAAAAGCCAAGTTATTTCTAATATACGTTATCCCCATGGCAACCACATTGACAGCTGATAAAAATATCAAGGTAACCATATTGTAATGTTATCGCCCATCTTGACAAATATAAATAAACAACTTGGCACTATTACCCTGGATATCAAACTCGCACCAAAACTTCTTAAATTTAAATCATTACAATCAAAAGAGCATTAAAATAAAGCATAAGAATATATTAATGAAAATCTAAATTAAATAGAAACAGAAGAAATGAAAGGTACTTATGTAATACATCATGAACCCATTTCGGTACTAGTGTCATCGCAACAATCGGCAACGTTCAAGGTAACTCTTCAAGTTTGCGACCCTAATTTTGCATGTGTCGTATGCGCTGAATTGGCAATCACGTGTTTCCTTTCATATAATGTTGTCAATAGGTTACAATCAATAATATACAAGAAGTCCAATTTCACCAAACGAAAACAATCCCAAGAACAAAAGTTCACCTAATGCTGCCATCATTACTATTTCTACTTAGTACCTCAGAGCGAGAGAATGGTTTCCACTATTGTTAGTTCCAAAGCATTTGGCTTTGCCTTTTTATTCCTCAAATTTAAATGACAGTACAATAGGTAAGAATTGAAAAAACAAAAATAACACATTTAGTTGCACACAGGAAGAAAAACTTTACTGCATTTTTCTACTACACAGTTGATTAATTTGTGAAATGAAAAGATATCACCAAATGCTGCAATATGTAGCCAATAACGGACAATTCTTTCCCTGCATGTACAAATACAAAAATTTTGTTTGTGTATACAATGATATCACTCAATGACATCTTCTGATTTGGTAAAATTGGCAATCTAAAACATAAGTACCAAATCAACTAATCCTCAGCATTGGATATATGAAAAATTATCATATATTAATAAAAAGAAAAGTATTTCACACAAGAAATATAATTTGAATTAATATTAATAATAAAGATAGTAAATAGCAATAAAAATAATAAAAGCAAAAAGAAAAATGG
The DNA here is from genome assembly GCA_019973935.1 of Trichonephila clavipes. NCBI lineage: Eukaryota > Metazoa > Arthropoda > Arachnida > Araneae > Nephilidae > Trichonephila > Trichonephila clavipes. The sequence continues at coordinate 26,885 of BMAU01001574.1, forward strand.
ATACTTGCATAATATACTATTGATTAATTTTCTCAAAAAAACATCACCAAATGCTGCAATATATAGCTAATAATGGAAAACAGTTCTCGCATATGTTTGATAACAATGCAGCATTCTCTGTAAAGGTTTTTATTTTGTGAAACTGGTCAACATTATAATATGCAAGTAGTTACAGTATTAGTTATTTACCTTTCAGGCAAGAGAGAAAAAAATGAATTCTTTCAATAAAGAACATCTTTTTTTCTTACACATGACATTATACATTTTAAGAAGTCTTGTCCAAATATATAGATAGACTTGAAGTAACATCTTAATAATTGCAAATCAAAGTATGAAAGCAGGATCTAAAAATTCAAATACTATATTTTAGAAATTCTATTTTCTTTGAAGGTTATTATTGAATTCTGTAATCTAACTACTTTCTGGTGAGAAAGGGTAGCCAAGATTTGGGAAAATTCAAAAAGAAAGTTGCCAAACCAAGAAGTATTTATACTAAAGGACTTCTAAAGTTTTAACACAGAAAACATTCTAGTAGCTGATTCACTGATATGGTGTATGACCAAGTATACACTGCACTACAATGTCAGAATTTCTGAGTTTCATTTTAAAATATGCTTCAGTTTAATAGACTATATATTTTAGAAGACTCGCAGCTAGTGACACCCCATTTTTTTTTCTGTCTATCAGTAGACCTGTGCCTGTTTATCCATTGGGCATTTGGGATTGGCACACAGGGACCTGGATAAGCTGGACTTGGACCAGATTTTCTGGTTATCAATTTCGATCTGCCAGTGCCAAGGGGGCCTGCAGATCTTCTGCGCCCAGGGCCCCGAAATTACATTAAACCAGCAATGGTAGACCTGATCGATAAGGCATATACAACATTCCAAATGGTTCTTTTCGAGTAGAAAATCATCTGCTAATTACTTTCACTCAACAGAAAAAGTTGTTAACAGTATTAGTAATTTACCTTTCAGGCAGAGAGAGAGAGAGAGAGAAATGAATCCTTTCAATCAAAAACATCTTTTTTTTCTTACACATAATACTGAAATTTAAATGCAAGCAAAATTTTGAATCTCCAGTCAAGAACTTGTTTTACAATAAACGTGGCAAGACAGAAATGTATATCTTCACATCAATATTTATAGCTAAAAATTATACTTTTTGAAAGAGTTTCTGGGATAGCATTAAAAAGATTATCAGAAAATCCTTTCCCCCAATTCCGCATACACGCTTTCTTTAATAACTATCTATCAGTCAATAGCAGTGGCGTAACTTGCACTCCACATTCAGAGGGTTGAGAATTCTAGGGGCCCCAAGCCTGTCTGGCGCCTAATACGCATAGTTTTATAATCCTTTATAACATTTGACGGGGGGGCCCAAAACCTGACTTTGCAGGGTGGCCCTAGTCTAATGCTATTCGTTACCCCACAGGTTAATGGAAAAATTTTCAAGCAGCAAACATTTTTTCTGACGAATAAGTCGTCCATAGCAGACTCATAATAAAACATAAAAGTCTTGTAGAAAAGGGAAAAAAAATACATACATGATTATTATGAGACTGACGCTTTGAGCGCTACCGAGGCTGATTATTATGAGACTGACGCTTTGAGCGCTACCGAGGCTTAAACTTACATGTTCAGTTCAGTTCTATACAGTGATAACACTGTAAATCTGGAGACTTGGCCAACGTCTAGATCAGAGGAGTGGATCAAGACAGCGCTCTGCACCCAGATAAATTTTTGTAATGCAGTGTTATCGCCATCTGTTGTGCAAAATATTATTTATTTTTGTGAATATATCTCATAATTAATTATCAAACCTCAGTTTAATTTGCAATTTATTTAGTTAATGAAAATAATTTATTGTATTATAAAATAAATGTGATTGAAAAAGCCAAGTTTTTTTAAATCATGTAAATTTCATTAAAATATCTACATTTTTGCTTTGCATAAAGAATCTGTTTCAATTTTTCATATTTAGAGTTTTGTTTGTTCAGAACTGTTTATGGTAATTTTATCAAAATTAGGGCTTAAATTTCTGTTTTATAGATAACCCTTTAATTCATGAGATCTTTCCCTTTTGGTTTGCATGTCCCACTTCAACAACAGTGATAATTCATCACTATTTCTCCATTTTGAAGTGTTTTACAACCTCGCTGTCTAATATATTTTGACATAGTCTTGTTTTCTTCTACTTTCTATGTAACAAATTCTATAATATTAATTAAAAGAAGGTTTACATTTACTAATATAAAATTATGTAAACTTCAGTAGAAAACATTTATACGTAAATGTATAAAATTCAGTCTACTACAGTGAAAATTAATAAACTAAATGTTTTTTTAAATGCAACTATTCATACCATTAAAAGTATTGAATTCCTTCAAAATCTCTTCATTTACATCACACTGTTGGTGATCATGAATATTTTTTAAATGCCTTTTCAAACAGAAAGGGCGAGTGATGACTTGATTACAAAATGAGCAAATTAAGTCTCTGCTATGCACATTCATTTCAGAAAACAATAAGTATGCAAAAATTGATTACAGAAAATGAAAAAAACAAATTGACTAATTAAAATAACAAGAAAGATAACAAACAATTAACAAAATAAAGCAAAAAAAAAACAAGAAACCAAAAGTAAAAATTATTAAAAATGTAAATAAAATGCAAAAGCACTTCCGCAAAAATCGTTCAACTAATACAGGGATACAAAAATTGCAAGGCAATCAATTATTTTAGTTTCCATATTTCGTAACAGATGGCGCTAGCACTGCATAAAAAATCTAACTGGGTGCAGAGCGCTGTCTTTATCCACTCCTATTAGAAAAGGGGTGTCCAACTCGAATGACCTTGCCGGATAAACATTATATTTGGAACATTGCATTCGGAAAAACATTATAATCTCGCGGGCCGCACATAAAAATATGTACCCTTATATCAAATTATATCAAATTTGGAAACAAAAAAAAACATTTATTGGAGTAAAAATTTAAAACAGAACGAATTATTTTTATTGTTTTCATTATTTTTCACGTATACAGACATAGATAATATAAAAATGTTTAGATAATATAATAATGCAATGATCAAATAATGTTTGAAATATTACAGTTGCAATCTTCTTGAAAATTACGGTGTTCCAATTGAATTGATCTTTCTTTACTCATTGTTGAAATTTGCAAGTGCTGTAATTCGCAAGCGATTAAGTATACCTTGTTCTTTATCTTAACCGTCCTGAATATTTTTTTAAACTTTAAAAAACATCTCTGTGTGTGACTGCCTCTTGCTTTTTTGGGCACTCCAAACAGAAAAGGAGGAGGAGAAACGAAAGTCACACACATAGAGAATCATGCACTATCCATAGCAAAGGATATGCATAATGAAAATCGAAATGTATTAAAATAGTAATTTACTATAGTAAAATCAAATGTACAGTTGGTCAAAAAATATTATAAGCACCGTACCCCAATCGATTTTTACCATGTTTATAAAAATTCCCTTTAATCGGTAAATTGCAAATCAATCAAGTAAAATTTTCATGATATTTAAAATTATTGAAATTAGTTATTGAAATCTGTAAAAAAATTCCCTTCAATCGGTTAATTGCAAATCAATCAAGTAAACATTTTCACATCATTTAAAATTGTTGAAATCATTTAAACTCAGTTATTGAAATTTGTAAAAATTCCCTTTATAGTCAATTGGTAAATTGCATATCAATTAAGTAAAAAATTCTCATGTTATCATTTAAATTTATTGAAATCATTTACAATTACATTTAAAATTATTGAAATCATTTAAAATTACATTTAAAATTATTGAAATCATTTAAAATTACATTTAAAATTATTGAAATCATTTAAAATTACATTTAAAATTATTGAAATCATTTAAAATTACATTTAAAATTATTGAAATCATTTAAAATTACATTTAAAATTATTGAAATCTTTTAAAATTATTGAAATCATTTATTGAAATCCTTTAAAATTATTGAAATCTATTAAAATCATTTAAAATTATTAAAGTGATTTAAAATTATCTATTAAAATCATTTAAAATTATTAAAGTGATTTAAAATTATTGAAATTGAAATAAAATCCACATGCAAAAGTAAAAATTTCTAACAAAAAAAGAGTGGGAAGTTCATTTTTATTCAATCACTTAAAGTATACAAGAATATTCATGTGTAGCTGTATATAATACTTTTCGGTTTCCCAAACGGCACATTATGTACCGCGGGAAACCCATATTAAAGTCCGATTGCGGAATATGTTGTACAAATTGCTATCGAAATATGTTTTTATCATATTTAACACCGGAAAAGCCGGTGGCAGGAGAAACGGCGGCGGCAGTGGTAAATTCTGTGGAGGCGCCTGTTCCTGCGTTTTCCTCTTGGGAAACGGGCTCGAACGCTGGGGGTACCACTTAGTCTTTGGTACCATTAGACTTGCCGGTGGCCGGGGCTGGGTCACAGGTTGTTGCACAGGTCGTTGCACACATTGTTGCACAGGTCGTGGCACAGGTCGTTGCACAGGTTGTTCCTCCATTTCAGGTCGTGACTGGGTCGCAGGTCGTGAAGACAGGTCCGGTAGTTCCTCCATTCGTCGAAAAGGTAGGTCTGGAAGGTCCTCCGTTTGTCGAAAAGGTAGTTCTGGCAGGTCCTCCGATTCAGGTTGGTCACTAGGAGGCCTGTAAACTTCTTCCTCAGGTGTATTGAGGTGATGGTATACTTCGCTCGGTGGTCTGTACATCGTTAGATCGAGAGCCTGCTCAGGCGTATTGAGTGGTGTCATGGTCTAATAGAAATAATGAAGATTAATGCCGAAATCTTTTTTGTCAAGACTATCAGAATTTGAAAAACAACTGCGAATATTGACAGTCTTAACGAAAAACATTTAGCTCAAACGAGTCATCCACACTGCAACGGAAAAAAAATCATTAGTACAACCATGCGAAAATGTCGGTATATTATTTGAATTCAAACAGGGTTGTCAGAAACGAGTATTATAGTACCAGAAAATTATTTAACGGTATATTATTGCATTAAAAACGGTATATTAAATGCGATAAAAGTGGTATATTATTGCATTAAAAGTATGAACAGTATATAGTTGCGTTAAAAGTATGAAACATCCAAACGGTATCAGACAATTATTTGAACAACAAAGACGATCGAATAAACGAGTAAAAACTGACAGTTATTTAAAATACAAAGTATGCATTCATTATTTAAAACCTCATGATCACATACAATTGACTAAACGAGTAAATATCAAACACTAAGTAGTATGCAATCATAAAACAATCGAGTATTCTAATTATCCACAGTTATTTAATCGAAATTGCATTCATTATTTAAAAGGCAATAGAATATTCAAGTATCAATGTAATTTTCAAACTGTATCAGACAATTAAATGCATTATTTAAAATATGAAAAGGCAATATCCAAACGGTATATTTAAAGAATCGAAATAAAAATTATTCATGCAACATACAATTGAATAAGAACAATTGCTAGAAATATAAAATGCAGAGGTGAGTGGAACAATTTTTTTTCGTTAAGACTGACAGCGCCAGGAATATTAAATACAACCAAACACTGAAAGTCTTAACGAAAAACAAATGTTACATCTAAAAAATACGTACTGCAGAGATGAACAGAACAATTTTTTTTTCTGTTAAGACTTCCAGTGCATGGAATATTAAATACAAACTAACACTGACAGTCTTAACGGAAAACAAATGTTACACCTAAAAAAATACGTATATAAAAGTTTGACTACTGCATAGATGAACAGAACAATTTTTTTTCTGTTAAGACTTCCAGTGCATGGAATATTAAATACAACCAAACACTAACAGTCTTAACGGAAAACAAATGCTACACCTAAAAAAATACGTACTGCAGAGATGACCAAAACCATTTTTTTCTGTTAAGACTATCGGTGCAAGTAATAGTAAATACAAAACAAACACTGACAGAATTAAAGGAACACAAATGTTATATACAACTCCTAAAAGATAAGTACATACTACAATATATAAAAATGAAAACAACTTACTCCAGGAGAACAGTAGTGAAGCATCTGTCAGGATCGAGAGTTCGGAAGCAAATGAATTCATCTGATCACATCCGAGCATTTATACCCACCGAAAAAACAACAATAAAAGCAAATATCCAATAGTTATTTGGTCATGTTAAGTCGGACGAGGTGACGCCCTTAAAGTAGAAATTCAACTTTGGGAGTCACCTCATCAAGGAAGCAAATGAATGCCTCACCTCATCCAAGTTTAGTAACCATATTTGGTCATATTTTCTCCTCCAAGCTTGTTAAATTTGAAAAATTTAAAGATTAACTAATTTATATTTACATTTTTATAATTATATTATTACATCTTTAGATAACTGAATTGTAAAAAAAATTGTTAACATTATACAAAAAAAAAAACATTATTAAATTCACACAAGAAACATTATTAAATTTACACAAGAAATATTATAACAACAATAAAATATAAATATGGTTACTAAACTTGGAACACCCGTGAAAAGGGGCATGGTGCACAACATGTCAGTTAGCCTGTCCAAAGTGGATTCGAAAGGAAATATCAGTCATTCAACAGCTGCGATAGGGTTGCACGCGTCAATTATAATTTCTGAAAAACTCAATAATGACGGACCTCATTCAAATAAAGGTATGATTGTTGGAATGAGGTGCGCTGGTTGCTCGGTGACGGAAACAGCCATTTATTTTACTGTATCTGCCGTTAAGACAGCATACAAGAAATGAATGTGATGTCTGGCAAGCACAACAGTGCCTCAGGAACCTCATCCATCCCAGATTTAGTGAATAGTCATCTTCGTAACCCTATTTTGAACTTCATGCTTCGAACTTGTATGGAAGAGTTGGAATTTAAACCATTTAACAGCACGTCAGGCTTTACAGCGACGCCAGTGGTGTAGAACACCAGACAGTGGACCCCACAACAGTGGCAACAAGTCATCTGGTCGGATGAATCGAATTTGCCCAAAAAGCATTTTTGAAATCGTGCCTATTAACATAATTTATATTTACATTTTTATGGGGGATTATCCATTTGTCCAGAATTCACGGAGAATGCCCACTTTATCAAGACGACAACGATAACTGCTAAAATCGTGCAAGAATGGTAAAAAAATGTCATTGATTTAGTCACTGATTTAAATATTATTGAACAAAGGATATTTGAGTCAAAAACGATTCCCTATCTAAATTTCGGCATTAGAGACCACTCTCCACGAAGAAACATTCCATTACAATTTGTTCATGACCTCTATGTGTCCATCCCTCGGCGCATACAGTCTGTAAATATTATCCAACTCCCTATTAATAAAGCTTTTCTCCTCTTTCACAGGTGTTCGTATTAATATATCTGTATATATATATATATATATATATATATATATATATATATATATATATATATATATATATATTAATTAATATTAAGGATAGAATGAGTTTTGTTAGATATGTAAGTTGTAAGTTTAGCTATTAATTTTGTGTATTTGAATTATTTATTTTTCATTAATTTTGTGTGTTTGAATTATCTTTCATAAATTTTATTGAATATTTAAGTTTGGATATATTTAGGGATATAAAAGTTTATATATTTAAGGATTTATTTAAGAATATATAAGTTTGGATATATTTATTATTAGATAATAATTTTGTGTGTGAGTTTGAAATATTTTTCATTATTTTTTTGTTGGATATTTATTTTAGATTTCTGGTTTAATTATTTCTCATTCATTAATTTTGTTGAAAGTTTAGATATTTGTATTACTTATTTTTATTTTAATTAGGTCTGCACTCGAAATATTCACTTGTAAAATTTTCCAATAAGCCCAAAAAATGGGAAACGATTTGGAAAATTTTGCTCACAGCCTGTCCGCATCTAATTTTCTTTATTATTTCGACCCATGCTAAAATATTCATCGAAAACCAATGTTCGCCCAGCTCTGCTCGCTTTCGCCACTTTACTCACGGATCCTTACTAGCCCTGTAAATTAGGGTCACGTCTTTCGGAACCGGAGTATCTTCCGAAACATCAGTTTCGATGAATTCATTCTATTCATTTTAAATGGGCTTTGAAACAATATTGAAAATGTCTCTAAAGTGCAATTTTTCATTAAATTATTTTTGTGTGTTTGAATTATTTTTCATTAATTTTGTTGGATGTTTTTAAATATTTATTTTACATTTTAGTTTAGATATTATTTTTGTTGGATATTTATTTTACATTAATTTTGTTGGAAGTTTAGATATTTAAGTTTAGAACATTATTTTCCACAACAAAACACAACACATTTCTCATTCCCACAATACAACATCCCACAACAAAACACATTTCCACAACAACACATTCATTTAAGTTTAGATATTTGATATTTAAGTTTGAATTATTTATTTTTATTTTAATTAGGGACTGCACTCGAAATATTCACTTGTAAAATTTTCCAATATGCCCCAAAATGGGAAACTGTTTGGAAAACTTTGATCACAGCCTGCATTGGATTTTCTCTATTCTTTCCACCCATGCTAAAATATTCATCGAAAACCAATGTTCGTCCAGCTCTGCTCGCTTTCGCCACATTACTCACCGATCCTTTCTAGCCCTGAAAACAGGGTCATGTCTTTCGGGACCGGAGCACATTCCGAACCATCAGTTTCGATGAATTCATTCTATCCATTTTTAACGGGCTTTGAAACAATATCGAAAATGTCTAGAGTGAAGATTTGTTTGAATTTTTTGTGTGTGTTTGATTTATTTTTATCGGATGTATCTTTGTTGGATGTTTATTTTACATTTTAGTTTAGATATTTAAGTTTAGAACATTATTTTGAACTAGAAAAGCAATTCTCATTCCCACAACACAACACAACACATTCCCCCATTCCCAACAACACAACACATTTCCCACAACACAACACAACACAATTCTCATTCACCCAACAACACAATTCTTATTCACACAACAACACAATTCTCATTCACACAACAAAACACAATTCTCATTCACACAACACAAAACACAATTCTCATTCTCACAACAAAACACAATTCTCATTCACACAACAACACAATACAATTCTCAAACACATTTATACAACATATTTTCCAACATATTTTTACCATACGATTTTCAAACCCACAACACAATACAATTTTCAAATACAATTTTATACCATACAATTATACAATACAATTTTCAAACACAATTCTCATTTGTACAATCTTGTTTATACAACAGAATTCTCAAACACAATTCTCATTTGTACATTCTTATTTATACTACAAAGTTCTTAAACACAATTCTTATACATGCAAAAGGATTATGATTTGAAAAAATCTTACATTGGAAGAATACTCGAAGCAAAGAGCTTAAGAAATCAATTTAACTCAGCTTATATTAAGATGAAAAAGCTATAAAAAACTGAAAAAAAACTGAAATAATAATAATAATAATAATAATAATAATAATAATATATATATATATATATATATATATATATTTATATATTAATGTATATTATTATTATTATTATTATTTTATTATTATTATTTTACAATTTTTGTTAAATTACAATATATTTCTAGATATGTTTTTAACTACAATATATTTTTAGATATTATGTTTATTAAACTACAATACGTTTTTTATATACTATGTTTATTAAAGCCGTTTTAGGTCAATCTTGAAGAATAGGACCCGAATTTGGAACATTTTTTAGATATGAAAAACAATATGGCTTCAGTATCCTTTAGAAAGTAGCCTTTTTCATCATACTTGCCATTTTTAACCGAATTTAATCATTTTTCTGGTAAAAAATGTGTTTTATCCTATACCTTAATGTGAAATGGGACTCACCTTCACGTATTACAAGGAATATTTTTAAAAACACTATGCAGGTACGAGAATTGCAAATTTCTCTGGACTTTTTGAAAATGGGTACGATGTTTATTAAGCTATAATACTTTTTCCAGATTCATTGAACTACAATTCTTTTTCAGATTCATTGTACTACAGTTCTTTTTCAGATACGATGTTTATTCAATACTTTTTAGGTACGATGTTTATTAAACTACAACTCTTTTTTAATGTTCATTAAACTGCAATATTTTTTAGGTACGATGACTACAATGCTTTTTCTTTATAACTATATTACTTATCTACATGCAATGAATTACAATACATTTATAGACGAAACTTTTATTAAATACATTTGATTTCAATACATTTCAGTTTACATACAATACATTTCTAGATATAGCGTAACTACATTTACATCATTTCTAGATATAGCATAACTACATTTCTTGATAAAGCGTAACTACATTCATTAAAGTACAATACTAATCCATTTCACCATTTTCCGCCACTTCCACCTCACTCTCTTCTTTCGCACAAATATTTAACTTGTCCATCACATTTTCTATTAGTAGATCAACATTGTGATCTCTTCCGACATATTGCATGGCATCGGGGATATTTTATCCAAATACATGTACGTGGCCGGATCTAATGCTCCATGTGACAATGTTTTTCACATGATCGTCCACTTTCAGGTAGTTTTTGATCAAACCACTCATCAGAAACGTTTCCATATCGTTCTGAGGTACCCAAACAACGTTCTCCAAATAAGCCTGCTCAATTGGCATTAGGATCGAAGGCGAATGTTTCATGTTTTTCAAGATATCTTGGAGGGTGAAGAATTGCAGTCTGTTCAAACTCGGCCGAACTTCCACCTCCCTACGGGTAAAGGGATTTACAAATACACTGGTGCGCAAAACTTAAGCAACAATGCAAAAATTTAGCAGATAGCCATGAAATTGCAGAAAAGGTCTGGAGATCAGTGAACAAGTAAGTTAGTAGAAACGTCATGTGTATGAAAATATCAGAAACGAAACGTCAGAAGCGACGTGAGCGTACGCAAAACGCGTAATGTCAGCGCTCGCTGCTCAACAGTAGAATAAAATAAAGGACGGAGACGCAATTCAACATATTCGCTGCAAGTGCCAGTGACTCAATCCATAAAATATGGCTAGAAGAAATCACCTGGATGACTTCACACGTGGAAGAATGATCGGAAAGCTGGTAGAGGGGCGTACTGTCACCAGTGTAGCTGCAGAGTTCGGAAACAACAAAAGTTTCGTTTCGCGAGCTTGGAAAGCGTTCCAAACCACAGGTACAGCTGTTAGAAAGGTTGGTGGTGGCCGCTCGAGGACGACAACTGCAGGGAATCACCAATATATCATCCTGCAGGTGAAAAGAGGCCAAAAGCAGTCAGCAAGCACCATTGCTCAGCAACTGTGTACAGCAACGGGGTGACAAGTGTTGCGGTTTACTGTGGCCAGACGCCTTCACAAAGAAGGCCTATTCGTCCACCGTCCTAAACGCTGCCTCCCATTGAAAGCTGGCCACCGTTTACAGTAGTGAAGAGAGCACAAAACCTGGACAACTGATCAATGGAGACGTGTCCTCCTTACGGATGAGAGTCGGTTCAGTACCAGAAGCGATTCTCAGCGCGTTTTGATTTGGAGAGAGATCGAAATCCAATTTTATCTCAGTAACATCAAAGAAAGACACCGTTACGGTGGTCCTGGAGTTCTTGTCTGGGGAGGCATTATGCTGAACGGGCGAACTGAGCTCCACATTTTCGAAAGAGGGTCTGTAACCGGAGATCGCAATTGTGAAGAGGTACTTCTACCCTATGTGTGCCTGTTCCGAGGTGCCATTGGCCCAGACTTCATTTTTATAGAGAACAATGCACGACCACATCATACTCTTGCTGTTGAGGAGCTGCTGGAAAGTGAAGATATCAATCGAATGGATTGGTCAGCGTACTCCCCAGTTTCAATCCCATCGAACATGTGTGGGATGCTTTGCGGAGACGTATTGCAGCACGCTTACATCATCCGGAGAACACCCAACAACTCAAATAGATTCAATTGAGGAATGGGCTTTCCTTCCGCAAGAAATGTTGCACCAGCTGGTTCTGAGCATGCGGAGACGATGTGAAGCAACCATTGTAGTTAGGGGAAGGCATATATTATATTAAGGAACATCTGCTTGCTGTTCATCCTGTTGGATAGACAATTATGAGTCACAATACTATGCGTTCAATAAAGCTTGTTTTTGTTTGATTGCATACCGTATGCATTGTATTTCTTTTTCAGCACCGATACTTTCGTCATTCTTTACGTACATAATACTCTCCCTCATTTCTGAATTTCATGTCTCCCAGGTCATTTTTCGTGAAGTTATGGCAATAAACCCACCTGTTGCCTAAGTTTTGCTCACCAGTGTAATATACGACAAGGTATCCATTGAGAGGAATATCTCATCCACTCGATCAAAGCAATGTAGTCACAGTTGTAAATGCTGAATGTCATCGTGAATCAGTGTTAGGGCACATTAGTTGGTATTTAAAAAAACGTGTCTCAACACAAAAAAGATTTCAAAGCAAAAAAAAAATTTTATATATATATATATATATATATATATATATATATATATATATATATATATATATATATATATAAAGGGTGTTTTTTTAAAGGTATAGAACTTTAAATTGCGATAAAACAACGATGTATTATTCGATTGACATGAATTTTTTTTAATTCGAAAGATAATCTTGTGGCATTACATTTTAAATATGATTTCTGGCATATGACTGCCATGGCTGGCTCGGATGTAGTCCAATCTGGACGTCCAATTTTCGACGACTTTTTCCAACATTTGTGGCCGTATATCGGCAATAACACGGCGAATGTTGTCTTCCAAATGGTCAAGCGATTGTGGTTTATCCGCATAGACCAATGAATTTACATAGCCCCACAGAAAATAGTCTAGCGGTGTTAAATCACAAGATCTTGGAGGCCAATTCACAGGTCCAAAACGTGAAATTAGGCGGTCACCAAACGTGTCTTTCAATAAATCGATTGTGGCACGAGCTGTGTGACATGTTGCGCCGTCTTGTTGGAACCACAGCTCCTGGACATCATGATTGTTCATTTCAGGAATGAAAAAGTTAGTAATCATGGCCCTATACTGATCACCATTGACTGCAACATTGTGGCCTTCATCGTTTTTGAAGAAGTACGGCCCAATGATTCCACCAGCCCATAAAGCGCACCAAACAGTCAGTTTTTCTGGATGTAACGGTGTTTCGACATACACTTGTGTATTAGCTTCACTCCAAATGCGGCAGTTTTGTTTGTTGACGTAGCCTTTCAACCAGAAGTGCGCTTCATCGCTAAACAAAATTCGCTTATGAAAATCGGGAACAATGGCAATCTCGATTTGGGCCCATTCGACGAATATACGCCTTCCTTGATGATCATTTTGATGAATTGCCAAACCAAACTGAGAATAAATCACTTGGCAGCTGTTAAATCGGTCGCCATCTTGGAAAGTAATGCCAATTTAAACTTCTATACCTGGAGAAAAAAACACTCTTTACATGCACATATATATATATATATATATATTCTAATCTATTCGTTTGCCTTGAAATCTTTTTTGTGTTGAAACATTCCAAAATATTACAAACATAATCTTACTAAACGAGTAATTAAATAATTGTAAGGTTTTCTCCAAAAAAAGTTCCTTATATCGAAGCTAAACTTCTACCTTCCAAAGTTTTAGCGTTTCCATCACTAATGTATCGAAAGGTTGCTTTTTCCAAACATAGTGTACCACGTTGTGAAGGAATCGGTCTAAATACATATAGGTTGCTCGGTCCATGGCTCCAATCAGCAGGTCCCATCCTTGGTCTTCCTTTTGCAAATAGATTTTTAATAAATTAAACTTTAAAAAGTCTTCAAATTCCAGTACAAGATCTCGAATAATGTCATTACTTTTCTAATCATCGTCCTCGTTGTACAGCGAATCTGAAACATTTTAAATTTTGTACAACATCTTGGTACGTGAACGATTATAAACTGTCTAGACTCGGCTGAATTTGCACTTGGCTGTTGTCGTAAGGATTCACAAATAGAATTCGATTAGGAATCCATTGGCTCAGATACCGCATCCATTCGAAAGTAACCTAATAATCACAATTTGGTCTGGCCATGGGTATGAAAAAAATATTTAATCCAATGTATTCCAGAGCGAGCAATATATGAAAAAATATTTAATCCAATGTATTCTAGAGCAAGCAATATATGACAAAAAATAATTAATCCAATTTATTCTAAAGCGTGAAATATGTGGATATATATATATATATATATATATATATATATATATATATATATTTGTATATGTATATATATACACTCAGGAACATTGAAAATAGCGATCCAAGAAGAAAGCATCGGATTGAAATGAAATATAATACACATAATGACAGAAATGAGAGGATTCACTTGATCTCAAAAACAAGACAATTAATCGAATACAGTTTGTGCAACGACACAAATACTGGATATCTTCAAAAGCGCGTTGAACCACCTCCAGCTGCAATGCATGCCGCAACACGGTGTTCCGGCTTTGAGTTGATTAGATACCTTATGTTGTCCTGAGACAGATGGGCCCACAAATTTTGAACAGCTAACTCTAAATCATGTACAGAGTGACACGATGACATCTTCCGTTTTAGCTGATCCCACACGTGCTCTACAGGGGACAAATCGGGGGAGCGGGCTGGCCATGGAAGAGTCTGAAAATGACGTTGGAAGACTTGAGCAACTCTTGCTGTATGCGGACGAGTATTATCTTGCTAGAAAATTGCCCCTGGGAGATCATTTAGGAAAGGTCTTACATGGGGTCGAAGAATATCATCAACGTAACGTTGGCCCGTTAAGGTTACCCGCATCACAATTAAAGTGGACCGGCTATCATAGGCTATGGCCCCCCAGACCATTACACCAGCTGTGCGGGCAGTGTGACGTAGAACAGTGTGAGGGAATTGTACCGCTCACCAGGGCGCCTCCACACCTGTACACGGTTATCATCTGTCCCTAAAACAAACCGGGATTCATCACTAAACACAACCTTTTGCCAATCTGTGACATTCCACATTGATCTGGCTTGGCACCACTGTAAACGCAGTTGCCGATGTTCCGGGGTTAGAGGGAGTGCACGGAAAGGGTGCTTGGATTTAAGATTTGCTTCTGCAAGGTGTCTGGAAATTGTTTGTGGAACAAGTGCTACGCCTACGTCTGCTCGTATCGTTGAACGAGTCACTGTGGGGTCCAAAAGTGCTTGCCGCACGATCCTTCGATCCTCTCTCTTCGTGGTCTTACTGGTCGCTCCAGATCCAGTTTTCCGCACGTGGGTACCTTCTCGTGTCCACTGCTCCCAACAATTTCTAACGGCACACTCTGAACGATCCACCTGGCCAGCCTGCAGTTTTCATCCCGATGATCAGGCCTCTCTCTAACTCGCTTAACTGTGGGTCGCTATTTTCAATGTTCCTGAGTGTATATATATATATATATATATATATATATATATATATATATATATATATATAAATAATTATTTCATCTTTGTCTCTACTTATCCTAGAAGCTCGTTACTTCAACTTACTGGTACGATGAGTACCAAGTGTATCTTTCTCAACATTCTGTAGCATTCCAGCGAAGAATTGTTACCCATATTCATTTCCCGAGGACATGTGTTTTACAAGCCAAAAGAATTTGGTATGTGAATGGGTTACAAGCGTTCCTTGGAATTGATTCGCAATTTTTTGCCCACTAGTCGCCTATGTTTAAAAGATGTCCTCCCCTGCCCTTTGGAATCCATTATGTTACCCATGTCGAAAAACTGCCGAACGTTGAACCACGAAGAGGTTTTCGCTTATTCTTTAAAATGGAAAACAGAGACTACTTCAGAAGTATCATTTGGTTGAAAATGATAATCAGTTGAGGTGTTAAACTGTCCACTAGTTCCGAATTGAGATATTATTTCGAACAACCCTTTGTGAAGATCCCCTCGGATCTCACTTTGAGAACGAGAATAATTTTGAGTCAATAAAGAACCAGTAGACATTTTTATAAATAACTTTCTTTATTTGGTTATCTTTCCCAAATAGAATCAAAGACTTTTAATAACAAATAAATCAAAATAGCTTTATGAGGTTTAAAAGCGACTTTTCTTTATATTAACTTAAATATTTAATGATCCAATTAATTAACAATTAGAATATCGACCACGCAGAGCTTACCGCAATAAGAGATCCCAGAACTATATTCAATAATGTTCCTACTGAACATTTAACTTTAATCTCACTCTCCTAATATAAAACTTTAATGAGACTTTAATTAATATTTCAATATTTACCAAACTGAATCTTAGCTCTTCCTGTGCCTAATTTATCCACCTAGAAATCTTCAATAATAAATCTCTAACTTCACTATTATAACTTCCTGCTTCAATCTGTCTCTCCTACTGTCTCTCACTTTACTACTCCGTTTGACTTAAATACTTTATCTAATCTGCATAATAAGGAATCCCTGTCCTCTTTTTGGAGTTGATTGGAAATAGGTAGGGAATTAAATTTCCCTAAAAAAGAAGTCTCAGAAGGTTAGTGATAAAGTTCCGTATAGATTTGTCACAACCCCTTCCAAAAAGAAAACGGAATTTATTCGAAGGTCTCATACGTCCTGAAAATAAATTACGTAATTCCTATCTTTGACTTATAGTTCCGACGACTTTAACTGCTAATTTGATATTACTGAAACTCTCTTTCCTTAAGGAAAAGGACAAATAAAATTACGACTTATAATTAATTTTTAAACCTCATAACACTTTACAAGTTTAAATTAATCCCTGCACTCTATCCATTTGGCAACGGGGGCGTGGGAAAAACCGCCCAAGTGGTGGCAAAAAACCAGCCCCATAGAGTTCATTTAATCACTACTTAAGCACTATACATAAAACAACAATTTTTACCTTCTTTGGCACTGGAACATCGAGGACTTCAGGGTCAGCTACCCTGAAAGATTAATTTCCATTTGAGTGGTAGGTAAAAGCAGACATGAATTTATACACTTGTTACATGAATTTTACATACAATATATATCTGGTTCCTTTGCCTTCCCATTCTAAAAGTTTTTGTGCTAGTTAGAGTTAATGGGTAATCCTATCTAACTTCGCCGCGCCCCAAGTCACCAGATTTAAAACAAAATATACACATATATTTATATACATCATACAATAACAATCATTTTGCAATAAACAAATAACACAAACAACCAAATGAATTGTCGCATCTTAGCGAAGTCATACATCGAAGTAAACAAATGCAAATTTTACAGATGTTTTCTCCATAATACAAAAAATTATCACAAAAGCTGTTTTTTCTGCTACAGAAAAAAAACACACACAATGCAGTGTTCACTTTTGCCAGTTTTCTTAATTTTAAAGTCCGCTCGTGACTTGCTTCAATTGCAAAAATTCTTCACTTGTTCGTACCACGAAGATAAAGAAACAATACAACCTGGTTTTTGTCTGTTAAATTCTCCTATGTACCGGATCTCCATCCAACGCTTCCATACTGAGGCTTCTTCTCCTTATTCTGCTGTGAGGGATGCCGTTGATTTCGATGTTCCTCTGCTCCTCAGGAATTCCGTCGCTTTCCTTCACTCGGCTGCGTAGATAGTATGGGCAACATGTAGTATGGCCACTACACGGTCTCCTTGCAGTGGCTTGATTCGACAGGACTGGTCTCTCCGCTTGCTTGTTGCGTCCTCTCGTTGTTGCTCTGGTCTGGCGGGTCTTGTTATCACGTCCACTACCTTCCGTCTGGGATTCGACTGTGGTTGACTTATTCAGTCTGCAATCAGGCAACCTTGATGGACCTGCAATGGACTCTACTCCTTGTGAGGAGGTATTAGGTCTCTTAAATTTATAAGTTCTGGATGAGATCGAGGGTGGAATTGACCTCTTGACTCCCTGCCTTTGCTCAGGAGCGAGTCTTTTCCGGTCCTTGTGCTCAGACCCTTGCAGTGATATCTTCCTGTACATCTTGGACCGTTCCTTTTAAAACTTGGTCCTTCGACTCATTATTACTCATTTTGCGTTTGTTTCTGGGGTTCTCCCGTGCGGCGTTACCCTGCCGTGATCTACACCCCTCACTTTCCTTACTAGAGGTTTTCCTGTGCTCTTTAAGGTATGTTTGAACTACCCTAAAACCATGATTTTTTTCAAAAATTGACAAATTTTTTTTTGACTTTATTTTATAGACCATTTTATTAGCTGTAATAACAATACCAACTATTTTATTTTCCCTACCACTAGAACAAAACTACAAGTAAATTTTAGTAAAAGCAAATGCCATAACTTTACACAAGATGTCAAACATTAAAATGCGTTTTACTCGAAATGTGTTTTTTCCGAAAAACTCAAACGGGGACCGCGATTGCTCAAAAAGTTTTGAAAATAATTAGCTGAAATTTTTGCTTATTGTTGTTCTGCATAACAGTAGAAGTTTTTGATCTTCAGATTTATCAATAACTGTTCCCATTCTATTTCAAAAATTTGCAGTCCTTTATGTGAATTTAGTCAATGTTTTTTTGAGCAATTTCGTATAATCACTAAGATAAAGTGCTCTGAAGTTTTTTGTAAAAGATAAAATATCTCAGTTATCCTGAAGGTCACTTTAAACAGGAATAACTAAGTAACCCAACAAAATTGAAAAATTGAGAATTCCGTCTTTTGTTCATAAAATTTTGTCACGGCGAAGAGGGCCCCGTTTATGTAAAATTTTTAAATGACAGATGGTTTTTACTAGTTTTTTTCAACACGAAAATTTTAATAAGGTTTTAAAATTATTTTTTTTTTTTACCAATTTTAGGATTTTTTTCAATATTAAAATATACTAAATAAAACAGAATAAAAATCACAAAAATCTCCATATCTTACATTTAATTTTTTCGAAAAAAGTTGTCGCAACGACTAGTCGGATACATTACATAACATCTAATCAAACCCTGCTGCCCGGTCTTGATTCGATCTATATATATATATATTCGACTTTAAAATTATTAAATGACTAACTCCTTGCTCGTCATATAGAGTTTCTACCTGACTATCCGAACTAATCGTGTCTGTCTGTCGAGGACGGTACACTCGAACCTGATCAATATTAACTGTCACTCTTTAGGTAGGGGAATTAAATTTCCCTAAAAAAGACGTCTCAGAAGGTTAGTGATAAAGTTCCGTATAGATTTGTCACACCTTCTTGAGCTGTATAGCTTCGCCTACATTTAAAGTGGACGAGAATGGAATTATGACATTTCTCGAATTGCAAGAAAATTTCATGGAAGAAATTACCGAACCGAAAGCAAATGAGGAAGTGTTGCAACAACTCAAGATTTGTTATTTCATGTTGCACTATGCTATGGACGGTAAACCGAAAAAAATTGTATATTACGAATTTAACGATCCAGAAAACAAATGTGAACTCGTAAGATGTTAATAATATATATATATATATATATATATATTCCAATAAATAATATTTTTTAATAATAAGAATATTTCCAATAAAAATATTTTTTCTAAATTTTCATTCGGAGCATTGCTTTAAAAAGATTGCCATTACAAGACATTACTAGATCGTCATGTTTCCTCTCGACGAACTACAACATGCTGGTTTTTTTGCTCATTGCAATCCCATTTATTCCAATGGATATCTGTTTCCAGCAGAAGTTGCCATTGTCTCCATCAGGGATATCAAACAATATAAAGCCTTTACCATGAATTTGTCAAAGTTAACTTTTAATCACACCGATTTGATTCTTAACCAATATTTTTCGGATACTAAAACCAATATTGTATTATCCCAAACCACAAGAGGGACCGTAAAATGGTTTTAAGCAAACAGCCATTTGTATAGGATGTATAACGACATCTTTCAAAATTTGTGGCTGTCTACTATCCTAAAGGAAGCATTGCTTACGTTTACGGCTCTAAACAAAAGGATTTGTTTAAAAGATTATTTCGTTTTTTGCCTGTGGTGGTTGTGCTGGAATCGCCTTGTTTCAAGAACATTCCAGAACCCATGGATTGTAAAATTATTTTGAAAGGACACCGAAATTTCCACGATCAAAAATTACCGCTCGCTTGCTTTTTTAACAAAGCCTATGGATACGCCAGACTGTGTAAAGTAAAAATATCTGCATTTGAAGACTCTGAAAAAATATCTTCTTCGGAGAGTGAAGAAGAATGTAATAATTAATTAATAAAAAAAGTACTTATGTATATATATATATATATATATATATATATATACACACATATATATATATACATATATATATAAATTAATAATAATTATTATTATTACACATTCACGCTCTAAAGATTTGAGTACATATAGAAGATCGACTCAGATAATTTTACTTCAAATATGGATACTGAATATCAATTGGGCAAAGGAAACATATATGCTTTGGTTCGCTTTAACGAACCCAAAACCGTCGAAATTCTTCTCGGTGAAAGAGGGGGTGACATGTTAAAGTTTACACCCTGTCTCTGGTACGAGTTTATAAAATTTAGGCATGACCCCAAGCTTTCCACGTTCTATAGAGGTTCTCTCATGGTATCTACTGAAGATGATAAAATGAAATTACAAACTACAGACGGCAGAACTTGTCTGTTGGGGCGGGAGAAATTGGATTTCCTTTTGGATAGGAACGAAAGAATAATGGACGACGTTTCATTGTTGTACTTGGAACGTATTTTTTATAAATCGTTACTGGAAAAACTTAAAGAAATTCAAAAAGACGAAAGACTGGTTACCAGTGTCGACTGGGCATTCGAACTGATACATCTCATGATGAAAATGGTGGTGAAAAGCAAAAAGGTTCCCGAGGACCATTTGGAGTACTCTCTTTGTGTGTCCAAGGCAATTCACACTTTAGATTTTGAACAATTGGCCTACGAGATGGTAAAGAAAAATTGGAAGGTGCCGGATATATGGATGAAAAAAATGAGAAAAGAAATGGGTATGAGTGATCATGTTTTATTTATGGTTTGGCAACTTATGGATGACCAACATAACTGAACGAGAAATTTTTGAACAGGTATTCTCATACCTGGATACATATTTTGTAATTTTTGTATTTTTTTAAAGCTCCACTTGGCACACGAAATATATATATATATATATATATACTAGCCGTTACCCACCCGCTTCACTGGGTATTTCACGATGTTGTACATATGTATACTGTTTACATATATATTGATTATTGATATCAAGCATTAAGAATTCGATTGTATTGAAAAATATATTTATAGCTGTTACACTCTCACTCCTTGATGTAAAAAGAACATAAATTACAATATCTAATTTCTATTTATATCTAAAATAGAAGGAGAAAGATTGTTTTCGCTCACTTAACCTAACAACCAAGTGGATTTCCACCAAAGCAATTTTCAGTGGATCTCTACTCCATAAAATAAATATGCGTGCTAAATTTCAAGTCCTAATCTAACAGAGCAAAAACGGAATTTTTACCATCAATACCTCGTTGACAGCATTCTTAGTGGATTCCAATTCAACAAAAGAAGCATGCAAACCAAATTTTATTATTATAATCTTAGCAGTTCAAAAATGGGAATTTTGTCTATCAATACGCTCCAATAACTCTCCCCGCTTCCCCCTGGAGTTGATTTCCATAAAATCCAGTCTTAGTGGAACTCTATTCAACTAAAGAAAAGTGCTCAACAAATTTCAAGTAAATGAGGTAAATTCAAAAACAGGAATTATTCTATAACACGCCTTAATCCCTCGCAACCCCACTTTGGGGGGTCCGTTTTCGCAAAAATCTTTGTAAAAGGAACTTTATTCCATGAACCGAACATACCTTCTAATTTTCAAGCAGGTGGTTCATTAGTTGAAAAGCGGAAATATTTATCTATTACGCCCTTAATCCCTCAGTGACCCTTGGGGATCAATTTTCCCAAAACTATTTTGTAGTGGATCTGCACCCTGAAAGGAAATCGTTTACCAAATTTTAAGACTGTACGTCTAATAGTTTAAGAATGGAAATAATTATCTATAACAGTCCTTAAGCCCCCGCAAAGTCACTTTGGAAACGATTTTCACAAAACCCATCTTATGACAAATCTCTACTCAGTGAATGGAATCTGCTTACTCAATTTCAAGATTTTACGTCAAATAGTTTAAAAAAGGAGTTAATTGCCTATAACGCCACTTAATATTCTACAACGCCACTTGGGAGTTGATTTTAGCAAAACCGATTCTGTAGGGGATCTGTGCTCTATGAAGGGATCCGCTTGCCAAATTTCAAGACTGTACGTCTAATAGTTTAAAAATGCAAATAATTATGTATAACGCCCCTTAAGCGCCCTCAACGCCCCTTGGAGGTCGATTTTCGTAAAAATCATTATGTAGGAATCTCTACTTTATGAAAGAAATCTGTATACCAAGTTTCACGACTGTACATCTAATACTTTAGTAATGGAAATAATTCTCTATAACGCCCCTTGGGGTTCGAACTTTGCAAAATCAGTTCTTAGCTGACTTCTACTCCATGAAGGGAACCTACGTACCAAATTTCAAGTCTGTAGGTTTAATAGTTCCAGAGATATCGTGATTAGTCATTGAGTCAGTGAGACAGTCAGTTAGTGAGTGAGTCGATTTTCTCCTTTATATATACCAGGTGTCCACAATTAAACGACCCTACTTCAAAATTGTCTACAGACGAAACTATTGTTCAGAAAGTTGTAAAATGTTGTGTACGGCATAAAGAAGGGATGGGAATTTGTTTGAGCGAATAAAATATTTAGTTCAAAATTTCACCACTAGAGGGTGTTTTTAATGGAGATCATATTTAGCATACATTTATAACAGTTTACAAATTTTGTTACAACAATAAATGCTCAACATGATGACCATCGTTTTCAGCTACTATTTGAAATCTTAAGATAGCATGTTTTCCACCGTTGACCGCAGTGTGTTCTGGGAAATGTTAAGAACATGTCGTGAAATGCTGTCTTTGAGATTAGGTAAAGTTTTTGGTTGATCACAACTTACCAGCTGTTTTAAATGGCCCCAAAACCAAAAATCGCATATATTAAGGTCAGGCAATCGAGAATGCCACAGATGACGAAATTGGCGGCTAATCACACGTTCTTCTGTGAAGTGATGTTTGAGAACGTCCGTAACACAACGTGTAATGTGTGGAGAAGCTCCATCTTGCATAAAAATTATGCGTGAAAGGCACTGACGTGCTTGCAGATCTGGAATAATTTTATTCCGTAATAACGATGCATATCGCTGTCCAGTGATAGAACATGTTACTGGACCTCCAACACAAAGTTCTTTGAAAAAATATGAGCCAAGAATAAAAGATGCGGAAAACCCACACCACACCGTTACTTTTGGTGAGTGTAGCGGAACTCGTAAGGTGGAATGCAGATTGTCTGTTTCCCAAATTCGGCAGTTGTGAGTATTCACCGAACCGTCCAAATGAAAGTGGGCTTCGTCTGTTCAGAGGATATTCCGATATTCCAAGGCAATTCTGGATCAACTTCCAAACGAGCAAGAAACTGCAGTGAGAACAGATGTCGAGTCTCGAAATCATGTGGAAGCAATTCCTGCACAAATTGAAGCTTGTATGGATAGTAACGGAGGAAGTTTCGCATGATCTTCTGGACAGTGGAACGAGGCAGATCCAATGCTTCTGCCACACGGTGAACACTTGTACTAACCAGCACGTTGGATGATTTGTCCTCTTCCACCTGAAGTGCTACTTTCTCTATTGCTTCCGCACAAACAGATTTTTTCCCTCTTCCAGAACGAACATTCAACGATCCTGTTTCTTCAAATTTGGTTACCATCAATCGAAGATTTTTAGCAGTCAATGGACCTTTTCTCAACCCCTTTAATGTCCAAAATTTCCGTCGAGCAACTATTGCGGAATTATCGTTTTGATAGAATAACTTTACTAACAACGCTCGCTCTGGTAAACATAATGACATTTTGATTAGCAATACCGAGCACAGTGAAAATAAACTAATCTTCCATAAAAGTGTATTGCTTTTATAACATTAGCTATGTGACGTCGAAAAAATTTGCATATTTTCGTCTTCCTTCGTGTAAATCCTTTGAAAATTAGTCATCGAAGAAGTTTAATTAAAATTTGCAGTTCATTTTAGGGATTGTGTTTTTTAATGAGTATCAGTTATTGTGTTACCGTGTCTTGATGGCCTTCATTTGCCCCTAGTGGCGAAATTTTGAACTATTTTTTTTTTATTGTCAAACAAATTCCCATCCCTTCTTTATGTCGTAACAATTTTACGACTTTCTGAACAATAGTTTCGTCTGTAGACAATTTTGAAGTAGGGTCGTTTAATTGTGGACACCTGGTATATATATACAGTCGACTGTCGATAATTCGAAGTTGGAGGGACCAATAAAAAACTTCGAATTATCAAGAGGGTAGGAAAAAACTCTCAAAATACACGAAGAGAAGTTTTTTTTCTAACACATTTAAATTTAAAACTATGTAATAAAGCAACAATTGTACATAATTTTTAAAGTGCATTTTATACAGTATAAAAATAAAGGGTGTTTTTTTAGAGGTATAAAATTTTAAATTGCAATAAAACAACGATGTATTATTCGATTGACATGAATTTTTTTTATTCGAAAGATGATCTTGTGGAATTACATTTTAAATATGATTTCTGGCATATGACTGCCACGGCTGGCTCGGATGTAGTCCAATCTGGACGTCCAATTTTCGATGAATTTTTCCAACAGTTGTGGCCGTATATCGGCAATAACACGGTGAATGTTGTCTTCCAAATGGTCAAGCGATTGTGGCTTATCCGCATAGACCAATGACTTTACATAGCCCCACAGAAAATAGTCTAGCGGTGTTAAATCACAAGATCTCGGAGGCCAATTCACAGGTCCAAAACGTGAAATTAGACGGTCACCAAACGTGTCTTTCAATAAATCGATTGTGGCACGAGCTGTATGACATGTTGCGCCGTCTTGTTGCAACCACAGCTCCTGGACATCATGATTTTTCAATTCAGGAATGAAAAAGTTAGTAATCATGGCTCTATACCGATCACCATTGACTGTAACATTGTGGCCTTCATCGTTTTTGAAGAAGTACGGCCCAATGATTCCACCAGCCCATAAAGCGCACCAAACAGTCAGTTTTTCTGGATGTAACGGTGTTTCGACATACACTTGTGGATTAGCTTCACTCCAAATGCGGCAGTTTTGTTTGTTGACGTAGCCATTCAACCAGAAGTGCGCTTCATAACCAAACAAAATTTGCTTATGAAAATCGGGAACAGCGGCAATCTCGTTTTGGGCCCATTCGACGAATCTACGCCTTGCTTGATGATCGTTTTGATGAATTGCCAAACCAAACTGAGAATAAATCACTTGACAGCTGTTAAATCGGTCGCCATCTTGGAAAGTAATGCCAACTTGAACTTCTATACCTGAAAAAAAAACACTTTTTATAAAACTGAAGTTAAAAGTCCTATATTAAAAGAATACACTTATGTCTTGAAAACAACTATTAAAAGAATATACATACTATATAATTAATCCTTTTTGTCGAAAAAAATCTGTTATCTCTTTTTGTTTTAAGGCATTCAATCTAACTTTGTCAATAGATTTTTCTAGAACAAATGAAGCCTGTAAAATGTCTGCATCAACATGATTTTGAAGGAAACAGTTGCGTAGTTTGTTTAGTGACACTTAAACTTCTGACAGAGTTACCGGAGTTAACTCCTCTGATTCGTCTTCATTGCTTTCTGTATTACTGTGGTCCAAAGCCACAATTTCAGCGTCAGATAGAGCTCCCCATACAGCAATGTCCGTGTCAACCAACACGTAGTCGTCAAACGTCAAATCTTGTTCTGGAAGAGCTTCCCAAAAAGGGATGGTTCAGCATTAAATTCAGTGAGTGTATCGTCCACATCAACCAGATTCGGCGAGGGGAAGCCTGACTTTTTAAAACAGCTGTGAATTGTCAAAGGAGTAACAGCTCTCCAAGCCTTGTCAGTCATGATTAAAGCTGTTAAAATAGAAATAGTAGTAACATTCTGCTGATTTTCGAGGTTATCCAAAACGCTTTTAACGACTTCACGCCGATAAAAAGTTTTAAAATTATGTATGATGACCTGGACGAGTGGCTGAAGTTTTGAGGTTGAGTTTGAGGGAAAAATTGAAGTTACACATTTGATAAAGGTGGTTCGTTATTGTGCACACTACAGTTGTCTAAAAATAAGAGAATATGTCGTTTCTCTCTTTTCATGTCCGAGTTCAGTGAGATCAACCATTCATTAAAGAGTTCGGTGGTCTTCTTGTTTGAGCGGTATTTGGTAGGGAACGAGTTTATACCCTTGAAACACCGAGGTTTTGCAGATTTTCGTATGACGAGAGGAGTAATCTTTTCTGAGCCGTCCATGTTTACAGCCAGTAAAATAGTTAACCTCTCCTTGCTATATTTTCCTCCATGGCATTTTTCTTTTTTGAATGTAAATGTTTTTTCTGGCAAACACTTGAAAAAGAGTTCGGTTTCATCCGTGTTGAAAATGTTACGTGTTCGTACTCCTTTATTAGATCCGAAAGCGAGTTCAGCTTTTAGAACAAACGTTAATGTCGACACTTGAGCTTTTCCCGCACATTTTTTTGAAGACTATCCCATTCCTTTTCTTAAAATTTGTAAGCCATCCCTCGCTAGCCGAAAACTCGATTCCTAATTCTTTACGAATGCTTTAGCCTTTTCCTTCAATAAAGAGCCACCCATGGGAATATTCTGTCCTCGACACTGTCTTATCCATGAAACTAAACACTGTTCAAGACGTGGAAAATTACCTTTACTAACACGTTTTCTCACTCTACTCGAAGATGCACTAAAGATTTTCTCTTTATTCTTCAGAATAGAATAGTGGGATTTCAAATGCTTTCGCTACATCGACCTTCCTCTCACCTTCTTCAACTGATTCTATCACCTTTTGCTTTTCAGAAATTGTTAAACACTTGTACTTTTTAAAAGAAGACATGTCGCTCCTTTCGCGTGATAAGTCGACACTGAGGTGAGGTGTAAAGTAGTGGCCCAAGGTTTATCGAAATTAACAGGTAGGGGAAACGTAAATCACCACAACTTTAGTAAAATAATATTTTTAATTTAAAATTTGGAATCTAAAATGAACACAAGGCGTATTCACAGTTCACACTCAGCAACGGGGTATACTTAATAGCAGGGGTCGACAACTATGGCACGTGGAGCAATTCTTAGTGGCACATTACTGCTCTTTTTTTAAAAAAATAATAGAATAAAGTTAAATCCCTGTCGCTATCCCTGTCTATTCGTACATATTTATATAAAGGTTTTATTTCTCGCTTTCAATTATCTGCCATAAAACGATTCTGCTGAATTATCTTGGATGTAGTTTGAGTGCTTTATTTAAAAAAAACATCTGTTTAAATGTGACTCATTATTAGTAATAAATACTCAACGCAAATCAAAATTATTGTGCAATACTTGTAAAAGAAAGCATCATTCATTAATGCACAGTGAATAAAAAAGAAAGCAGTTTTTCCTTTATCCATCTAAAGCTTGGGTATCAAAGGAAAAAGATAAAACAGATGGCTTAGGAATAAATCAAAATTCTGCTTAGCAAATATCGGAAATATAATAAACAAAGTAGTTATTCTATCAACATGCCCAATTTGGACTGAAAATAAGTTCACTAAAAAAACCGCTCGTGCGATAATTAGGTACAGGAAGTGAATCTAACTTCATAATATTGAAAGTTCGAATTATCGAGAGTTTTATAGGATAACTTCGAATTATCGAGAGTTTTATAGGATAACTTCGAATTATCGCGTGTTGTAGTCTGGCCAACCACAAATTTTACTTCGAAATATTGAGAGTACCAAAACGTATGGTTTTAGTTTGAAATATCAAGAGTTTTTTTAGGAGCTGAGCATACACTTCGAATTAGCGAGAGGTTGGTACTATCGAAAGTTCGAATTATCGAGAGTCGACTGTATATATATATATTACATATATATTTTTTATAATAATTATAAAATTATCTTATTACTTAAATTTATATGTTTAATAATAATTATTATTACACATTTTTTCTTCACGCTCTCAAGATTTGAGTACATATAGAAGATCGTTTCAGATAATTTCACTTCAAATATGGATACTGAATATCAATTGGGCAAAGGAAACGTATATGTTTTGGTTCGTCTTACCGAACCCTAAACCGTCGAAATTCTTCTCGGTGAAACAGGTGGTGGCATGTTAAAGTTTTCACCCAGTCTCTGGTACGAGGTTTTAAAATTTAGGCATGACTCTAAGCTTTCCATGCTCTTGAAAGATTCTCGCATGGTGTCTACCGAAGGTGATAAAATGAAAGTACAAACTACAAACGGCAGGACTTCTCTGTTGGGTCGGGAGGAATTGGATTTCCTTTTGGAATGGGACGGAGAAATAATGCACGACATTTTTTTTCATTGTTGTACATGGAACGTATTTTTTATGAGTTGTTACTGAAAAAATTTTAAAAAATTCAAGAAACCGAAAGATTAGAAACCCGTTGTGGCTGGGCATTGGAACTCATAGAGCAAATGAGGGAAATGTTGGTGAAAAGCTAAAATATTCCCGAGGACAATTTGGAGTACCATCATCGTTTGGCCAAGGGAACTCACACTTTAGATTTTGAACAATTGGCCGACGAGATGGTAAAGAAAAAATTGGAAGGTGCCGGATATATGGATGAAAAAATGAGAAAAGAAATGGATATGGGGGATCATGTTTTATTTAAGGTTTGGTCATCTATGGATCAGGAATATAAATAATGTTTATCAGGTAGTCCTGGATACATGTTTTGTAATTGCTCCACTTGGCAGACAAATAAAGTTATTTATATATATATATAATTTTTCATTACAAAAAAGGGGTACAGATGTTACTTTAGTTAGACGATACTTTGTAGGTATCCACTATAGCCATGGATTGCAAATGGTTCGACCTCGGCTTCGACAGCAATGTCATGTTGACTTTTGTCAAACCCGATAGAATATAAGTACGCCTAGGAACTAGTAAATATTACGTAATCTTAAAACCTAAAGTGTGGTTCTATTTTATCAAACAATGGCACCGTTCCATCCAATCCACCATTATTGGAGAAACTTTGGTGTTTGTCGAAAAGGATGCAAGTATAACGTTGCAATACTTTATGAAATATAAAAACACCAAACTTTTATGCTTCCAATTTGCAATTTGAAACGAGAGGAAGTGGATCGTATGCTGACGATGGAACGTGCTATTGCAGAAAGCATCAGCGAATGTTACATGAATCGTGTGTTCCCCCACTTGGTGTTGCAGTCGGTCAAATTTTTCGACTTGTGTCAAAGAGATGATGCGGAAGCAGAAATGCAAGACTGGTTTACCGAACAGCTCCGGGAAAGGTTGGACCAAAGTACTGCAATCGATAAACAACTGTGTACAATGGATTGGAATGAAATGGCCGAATCGTTTACCGTGAGAAATGTCAATCGTTTAAAATTTGTAGACCGTTCCATGTTTGACGAGTTGAAATGGGATGACATTTTATCATCCCTCCGACCAATCACACCAGATGAACTAGAGTAAAGTAGTACTATTTTTTCCTCGAAAAGAATTGTTATCCCGACGGGATTGTTTACCATATTATATAATCTCATCCCGTGCCGGGCATTTGTAACTCTGTAATAAAGTTGAGTGTAAACAAATTGTTTGTTTCATTTTATCAGAAATCTCATCCCGTGCGGGCATAGTTTGTAAAAAAGTTATGTGAATTGTAAAAAACCATTGCACAAATCTATAAATTATGTAATTGCACAGCTCTTACTATTATGTGTTTACAAAAAATGAATTGTGTTTACAAAAAATCACAACTAAAAATAGTAGGAATTATTGCACATCTTACTAATAATTAAGACTTTTACTAAAAATAGTTATTCATATCTTTATAGTTGCACATAGAGTTATTCTTACTAAAAATTGTTATCCCAGCATAAAAAAGTTGTGTGAGAATTATTATAGAAATATCTAACAATTTACAAAAAAATTCTTTATTTATTTATACATCAGAATACTGATTTTCATCAAAAGCCGACCATTGTGTCGGCATATCCATTTGTGAGTTCAGCCACGTTAAAAATTCATTCACAACTTGAGAGCCAGGTATTTGAGGTCCATTGGAACAGGTGACAGATTTGAGGTCCATTGGAACGGCATACCGATAGACGATGTGACCAAATTTGATGCGACCTGGACAGACGACGTTACCAAATATGGATGCGACCTCGACACCTCACGTACCTTGGACAGACGACGTTACGAAGTATGGATGACGCAACTTTGTTAAAAAAGATAACAGGATCTAGAAAGCCAGCAAAGTATAAAAAGCTAAATTAAAATAATAAAAAGTGTCTTTTAGAAAGTAATAATAATTATTAATATATTATATATATATATATATATATATATATATATATATATATATATATACTAGATGACCCGACAGACGTTGTCCTGTACACACATCTTAAATTCAAAATAAAAGATTTTGAATATTCGATACTGCGATCGTAGCGCAGTCTGCAGGATCCAATGTAAAACTTTCCAAGATCAACAATTTATAAATAAAAAATTAATTAAATAAACATTTCCAAACCGAATTATAAATCTAAACCGTTCTCGAGTCCTCTGGAACAGACAAAAACTTTCATCAAAATCGGTCCAGCCGTTTAGGAGGAGTTCAGTTACATACACACGCACAGAAGAGTTACATATGTAAAGATTATTTGAAAAGATATTAATTAAAAACGCTAAAAAGCGTGAATCGTGTCTGCATTTTCGTAACAATAAAGACCGGGGTTGGCCAGTTTGGCTGAAAATCAATTTTCGACGCCAACTTACGTCTTTTTCAATTCCTATTATTAGCTCACGATCTCTATACATATTTTATTTGTTTGATTGTTTATTTATTTATTTATCTTGGTGGAATTTTCAATCGTTAATAAAATACATTTTAAAGCGCTCCATTGAGCTGAAATGTAATGTACATGATTATTTTGGATGACAATATAATAATTTAATTATAATTAATAAAAATTAATTGATTAAAACTAATTATTTAAAAAATTACAGATACAGCCACGTTGGTGACTTAGCGACCCTTTTGGCGACTTATGTCAAAATTTGAAAAGGTTTTTTCTTCACGTGTTAAAGCATTCAGTTGAAAGGAAATTTTATATACACGATTGTTTTGGATTACAATACGATACTTTAATGATAATTAATAAAAATTAATTACCACTTAATGTTGTGATTCTGTCATATGTATATAAATATTTATATTAATTGCAACTATTTAAGGCCAACGGCCATATTTTCAAAAACTACCTTTATCCAACAGATGGCGTTGTTTGCTACTCGGATGACGTCAAAGCTATAATGTTTGTGAAAAGGTAACCCTTCGTTACTATAGAAACGGGGTGGGGTTAAGAAATGATTGAAAGATATAGTCTGTTACAGAACGCATGCGCGGTTGCAGTAAAATTAACAAACTATTCAAAAACGTAATCAAATGGTGAGGACAATGGGGTGCAGCGTTGGTTAAATGGGTGAAAGGGGAGAGGAGAAAGTTTTGTAAAGTTCTATCTTTTAAAATTGCTGCGGAAATGGGTGCCCAATCTTTTTTTTTTTTTTTTAATTTGGAGATTGGCAAGCGCACTCTAACTCCTTCTCAATTGGAAAAACAATCAAAGGCTTTCTCAAGATATTCCATAATATGGAATAAATAACAGGTATATCTTTATAAAGCCAAAATTATTGACATTCGTTTCTAAGCTTTACTTTAAGGTCTTCGTTAGTGCCTAATTCTTGTAAACTGACATTTTTTTTTAAAGTGACCAGAGTAATTCATTGCCTACTGTGGTATTTCGATAGTCCTAATATTCTCAATCCTAGTTTCAAAATCTAAAAAAAAAGGCATTTAAATGTTGAACATAGGTTAAAATGTCTTTTTCCTGGTGGATTGTTTGTGACAAATGAGAAACTGGGAAAATTTGCATTGCCCATTATTATATTCCTTCAGCTTAATATATGAAAATACTCCTTACTATACTCCTATTATTATTATTATACTCCTTTAGCTTGAAATATGGTCCTTATTTACTAAAATTTATGTTGTTGCCTTATAACTTCATTCAATTTAGTAAATAAATTTGTTAAATAGGTAATCGTGGTTTCCACTTAATTAAATTTCCTTTTAAAATTAATGTTATGATCTGGTTTAATGAGAGCCACTATCGTGGACCCTCATTTACTCAAGACCCCCAACTTATTTTTTTATTGACGTGGACCCCTTGCAGGTCGTCATAGACCCCCGGGGGTCTATATAGACCACTTTGGGAATCACTGATATAGAAGCTAATCTCTTATTGTTATTTAATGACATTAACATCAAATTATTATTATTGTTACTAAAATCAATGACAGAGTGTGTGACTTAAAACTTGAATTTTCATTTACATGTACAACATAGAATGTGTCAGGTGTATTGTTATGCGACACTTTTATCATCGATGTAATTCAGAATTCGAGGAATGCGTAATATTTCGAATCTCGGCGTACACAGGAACGATGAATAGTGAGTGAGTGAATATTAACGTCCCACTGTACAGCTACACGAGGGCTTTTGTCGAAGGACCACGTAATTTTGAACCATGGTCAAGTGACGTGGACGACACCTGAGCGAGCACCACCTATTACCTAACTACCTCACCACACCAACGGGAGGACGTTTGAGCTCTCGACAAATTTAACGTGCATCGCTCCCATACACGGCGGGTTTTTAGTGGTACTGGGCTCGAACTCATGACAAGGCCAGCCACGATCCGATACCTTAACCACTCGGCTGCCGCTACCACATGTCTATGTTCAAACCTCCTCCAGTTGGTGCGGAAGTTAGTAGAGGGGGTAGCTCAGGTGTCGTCCTCGTCACTTGATTATGGTTCATAATTAGGAGATCGGTTGCCAAAAGTCCTCGATTAACGAAAAAGTACGACGTTACTATTCACTTACTCAACTCTTATTAAAAGTTGTATTTTTATGTTATTAATAATTGTGCAAAATTTGTAATAATTGTGCGGTTATTGAAAAAGATATTTAATTAACATCGTAATT
Source organism: Trichonephila clavipes (assembly GCA_019973935.1). NCBI lineage: Eukaryota > Metazoa > Arthropoda > Arachnida > Araneae > Nephilidae > Trichonephila > Trichonephila clavipes. The sequence goes on from BMAU01001574.1 coordinate 60,155, forward strand.
CTTATCTAAATCAATTCAAATGATTGGAATTAAAAAATATGACCGAAACACCGATCTGATTGTTTGGGATAACAATAAATAAATAAATAAAATTGCTTTGCTCTCATAAAAATAATTTTTCTAACAGGCTTCAATAGTAAAAGTATGAGTTAATAGCCATTTCCCTGAAAGAACCGACTATTTTCACAAATATCTCTTTATAAAAACAAAAAAGTTTTTCTTGATGCTGTAATAAATTTACTTCTGCTTAAGGTGAAGTTAATAAAAAAAACTCTACAGCTTTACAACAGCTATATGACTAGTAGTAAAATCAAAGGAATAAAAAAAAGAGAGTTTGCCTAAAATTTGATCGAACTTATCTATAATACTAAAAAAGCCGGTCTTTCAGTCACAAAATTAAACGAAAGTTAGGTATAATAAACTGAGATGATCTGAGATTACAAGTATCTGCGATGAAATGCTTTAAATGACCATTTTCAATAGGAAAAAATATTCAGGAAATTATTCTTGCACTTTTGTTTCGTCAAATACATGTTAATTTTCCCCCTAAGTTTTTGGAGAAATATCGGGAACAAATGGTGTTTACTTGAAATAGTTCATTGATAATGCCAATTTTGGACAATATTGCTAACCATACTATTAAACAAAATGATTGGCATTTCTTGTATTGAATCCAATAAATTTTTAGTTTCAGATACCGCTGTATAATCATTTACATTAATGAATTCTTCTGGGTTGTTACAAGTTTGTACAAACTGTGCATACACTGCTTTAGCCGAATCTATTTTAGCTTCCCAACGGGTATCGCAAGATTGTCTTAGAGTAATGCTTAAATGCTTTTGTAGAATTTCCCATCTTTGTGGATGCAGAAAATAAGCATAGAAATATCTACTCCCAACTTTTATAGTACATATTACTGGAAGTGACATCACAAACTAAAAAATTTAAAGATAGGCAAGGTGATAGGTTTAGAGCAATTATTTTAGATCTTGAACCTTTATATTTCCGTTTCATATTGCTACCCTTTTGTCACATGCCGACAATTCATATCTAATTCTAACTCCCTTAACTTTTTCACTAGAGTTTTTGCTATGCCTGGTGGCCGCGGTAGCTTAGTGGTTATGGTCACGAGCTCGTGGCTGGAGTGTCGTGGGCTCGAGCTCTGTTGCCACTAAAGACACGCCGTGTAGATGAGGTCATTCCTCCCGCTGATGTGGTAGTTAAGAAAGAGGGTTCCAGCTCAGGTGTTCTCCTCGTCACTCGACCAAGGCTCAAAATTACAAGGTTTGTGATCAATAGATCAAGGTTTATTATCAATCTTGTTGCTTTGTAGAGCAAAGTTAAATGACAATTCCGGATTTTTCACCCCCTAAGAACGCATACACACCACAACAGTGGTCTTCAAACTGAGTTCCACGGAACCGTAGAGTTCCACGATACATTCCCAGGGGTTCCACGAGTCACAGTAAATAAATCGAAAAAAAAATATATAAATGTGTATGCAACATGTATTCACGTTCTCTATTAAGTTTGTATCCCCACAAGAATTTAAAGCTTATTCCTGTCCTTAAGAAACTGAAAATTTTATTTCAATATAATAACTTTATTTTTCAATACTTTTTTAAACTTTTATTGTAATATAATAAAAGAATTAAAATGTGTTTTATTTATATATATTACCTAATAGATTGTAAAAATTTTATAGTTCACTATCCCGGGTTCCACGAGATAATTGTATACTCGTTAGTACAATGTCTTGCAAAATTAAATAGTTTTCCAATGGAAAGTGCACCTTTTGACATTTGTTGGGAAAACACCTACAATAAGGGAGAGGTAACGACTTATCGACCGATCAACAGATTTGATGTCCAAACTCTAAATTTAAGCAAGAATAGCTCCTAAATGTTTTGTTGCAAATTCATACAAAATACTCAATATTCCTCTAAACATTTTAATGCATTTGAGAACAATGTGTACAAGTGAAAAATATTTCTTGGCATAAGCGGTTACAAAAGCAAAGTATATAAATAAATTAAGCTCAGAATATGTAATGCGATTGCGGTTAATTTCAATGGACTTAGACTTCGGACGGTTTGTGTAAAAAAATCAAGCGCACATTCTAGTTACTTAGCATAATGCATGGGTGGGTGAAACCTGAATCACAGATTAATATTATTAATTAGTAAATTATATTAAAAATGGGTTAAAACTATTAATAATCGATGCAATACTTTTTTTAATTGCCAATACAAAAAAAGTGTGTATGGAATACGGTTCGACAAAAATACTTTCTAGTTTTAGGGGTTCCAAAAAAAACCTTCTAGTTCTAGGGCAGTGGTGGCCAACCCGTAGCACGGTGGAGTTGTAACGGCGGCACGCGAAGACATACTGAAAAATTAAAAGAAATTTGAATACATAATAATATATAATTTTCTACAATTTTTTTTGAAGTGGGGTTGTCTCAAAATTTGGATCAAAATACGTTTGTGTGTGAATAAATGTTTTCTGCTATGAACATAATAAAATAAATATTACTCATATAACTAGCTGATGTGCACCTATAATAACCTAATTTTGTTAGCATCTGCAAAAGTTAATCGTAATATAGATGATTTGGTTAAAAAAAAAGAGTAATTCGAAAGCCACATTATATAAGTAAATACTAACTGTTTCATAATTATTTAAAATTAAATGTTTTAAGTTACTCATTTTTATTTTGTACCTTACTTAATTGAATTGAACCTGTAAAAAGTTTATTAACAATAAAACCTAAATTTGCCCTTCATCTTATTTTTAAATTTCTTGCATTAAAAAAAATGTGCTATTTGCGTGAAAATTCCACAATAAGCCTATAAGTAACATTTTTTTTTACATTTCCATATTTGTCTGATGGAAATGTTGGAAGCGGCACTCAAAATTATTTTTTATCAAATTGTGGCACTCTTTCCAAAAAGGTTGGCTACCCGTGTTCTTGGGGTTCTGTGAAGAAAAAGGAATAACTCCACCATCAGTGCTAAAAATAGAGCCCCCTCTCCGCATTCCCCAGCTGTGTTTCCGGCCATTCTAAAATTTAAGTAAAAACTAACAGTCAGCTGATCACAAGGTTACTTGACCGTTGCCTTTTTGAAAGGATGTCATGGGGGAGTGGTTTCCTGGCGTAAGTTTAGGGTTACATTATTTTTAACCCCCACCCCAAATTTCATGTAAAAAAAGCAGAATTAGTGTTTCTGAAGTGATTAAAGTCATTATTCGTGTAGCAAAATATTCTTTTTCATAAAATATAGTATTATTAATGTGTATTTAAGCAGTTTATATGTGGTAATTTTATTCTAAAGTAAAGTTTTAAAACTTTTATACGTAGATTGCATACACGTGGCGCCATCTGAAGACTTTGTAATAAAGCTTGCCAAACATGGCGTCAGAAAATTCTGGAAGCAAGGATATATGTATTTTTTGTAATTTTAAAATTTTCTAGACTATTTCTGGTATATCTACATTTCAAGGCGGATTTATATGAGTAATTTACGTTCTCAGCAAACGTTTTACGCCTGAATAATGTGATTTCATTGTGCAAAAGTACCTAACCATTTATACATTTGGCAGTCCCCCTTAATAAAAAGTAGCTAAAATAAATTTTTTCTTGGTTGATCTAAGTTGGAATTGATTTAAATTTTTTTATATTACTTGTTAATAATAATAATAATAATAATAATATATATATATATATATATATATATATATATATATATATATATAAAGATAATTAAATTAGATTAAAAATTAAATTCCCTATCTAGCACTTGATTCATCTTTCTCAGTTCCCATCTTCAAGTATCAAACTAATCACCCATTTGTTTCTTCCGAACATATGGCCTAGCCAATAAACATGTCTAATTCCAGATCGTTAGATTTAATAGTCAACATATGTACGCATTAACTTGCAAGCACCATCTTCAAAGCAGCGATACTTACCATATGTTTTTCAAGTGTTATCCACTTGAAACCACCACCATGGCGTGCTTTTTCCTCCCTGCTCTCAGAGTCAGAACAGATGTACAAATGAAAGAATAAAGGTCGTCTTTTCACTTTTCTAACTTTAATCTGATTCTGTCTTAAAAATCATGACAGAATTAAAGCCGGCAGGATCTTTGTCTGCGATCTTAATGTAAAAAACTAATTTTTTTTATAAAATATTTTAATATAAAAATGAAAGCCAACTGCAGTAATAACTGATATGAAGAATTTTATGGAAGACTGACGGCACTCTACATTTGTTAGCTGAGGACGTTGGGTTACCAGAATTAATCTATGGTACGGAAAAAGAAACGCGCTAGTAATCCCCGAAAGAACATCGCTCTTACCGCCAACGAAATAGAATCATCCTCTTCTCCTAACAAGATTTCAGAAAGTCATACTTCAAAAATGGAAACAATGAATGAAATTAAAATTAAGCAAGAAGAGAATTTAGATGCTGATGAAGAAAAATTACAACAACCTATAACCATTATTAAAAATGATATTCGATTTGAAGATCTACAGACTTTTTCCAAAAATATAACCTGGAAATACCCATCCAAACATTCATTAGAAATTTTGAAAGTACGTGCGATTCCTTCAATATACCAGAGAAACAGAAAATCCTGTTTATAATCAAGTTAGTAGATGGAGCTGTGAAGACTTACATCCAATCACAATCTATCCCTAAAAGTTTTTACGAACTGAAAAATAATTTAATAAGTGAATCGAACACAAGTCAATCCAGCGGAGATTCATCTTCAATTATCTAAAACAGAAAAACCTCAAAAGAGACCCACATAGAATATTTCTACAGAGTAAAAGAAATCGCATCCCGGATAAACATGGAAGAAGAAGCTGAAAAATATTACATCATAAGAGGATTAAAAGAAAATAGAGCCATAGAAATACAGTTACAAAGCTGCAGCAACATAGAGGAACTGAAGGAAAAAATGAAACTCTTAGATATCCAAGAAAAATCAAAATCAAGTAAGAATGAAGTTATATACCCAAAGTATCCAATGACAAGAATACCTTATCATACGAATCAATTTGCCCATAGACAACAATATGGAGGATGGAATTTGAGATATGACCAATCTCAACATCCGGATACCATAACCAATACAAGATATAAGGTATACTCTCCTCAGTTTCCATCACCTTATCATCACCCTTCCTTTTCACTTCAGCGGCCGACCCTATATCCGAGAAACCAACGATTTCCACAACGACCGACAGTTTTGCGACCCAATGCTCCAACTTTCTACCCCGTCAAAGAACACAAAACAATAATACGGTATTCCAACCTCATCAAACATGAGACCTTATGATCATCCAGGGAAGAATCAACTTCAAACAAGTTGATGTCCTCTTGCATACAGGATCAAGTGTCAATATTATTCCAAAAAATATAATATCACAAATCAAGGGATACCACAATGTAGAGTATATCAAAACAAAAATTGCCACCATCAGTGGAGAAATTGAGGTGAGTGAGGCAATTACTTTACAATTGAAAATAGGAGAAATTATTGAAAATGTTAAATTCCTCATAGTAAATGTAGAACTGAAATATTTAATAATTTTTAATAAAACTATGAGTATTTTTGAATTAAATATTAGTTTTAGTGATTATAAAATTTTTCAAAGAGGAAAACAAATTTTAAAAAAATTATGAATCTAAGAAAAATATTAAAGAAAATGAAACTCTTAAATTTAGTAATAATAAAATTATCACTAAAAAAAAAAAAAAAAAACTGAGATAATGTGTTTAATATAGAAATAATTTCTAATAGTGAATATGATATTATTAATATGATTATTGATAAATATAAACATGTCTTTGCTAAAAATAAGTTTGATGTGGGCGAGTTAAAATGTAATTCTCCTAAAATAATACTTACCTCAGAATTACCCATTGCAAATCGACCATATAGGACATCTTTTAAAGATGATACGGAAATAAAAAAGCAATTAGAGATGCATTATTGAAAGCAGGAATAATAAACCCATCTTATAGTTCTTACGCTGCCCCTATAACATTGGCTTTTAAAAAAGAGGATAATGCTCGTACACGATTATGTATCGATTACAGAAAGCTAAATGCTATCACAAAAATTAGATGCAGAGCCAATTCCCGAATAGATGCAGTTTTAGACAAATATAACACATGCAAAATTTTTCTCAACCATCGACCTATGTAGTGGTTATTGGCACATTAAATTAGATGATAATGAATCTGAAAAACTTGCATTTACATCAAATTACGGTCTTTTCAATTTAATCGTTTGCCTTTTGATATAAAAATTCTCCAGCTATATTTCAAAGAGCTATTAGACAGATTTTAAATAAATACCAAATAAAATTTGCATTAAATTATTTTGACGATATAATAGTATTTTCGGAATCAATTGAAGAACATGCAAAACATTTAGAGGAAGTTTTTAAAATTTGTGGAATAGAAAATATTAAATTAAAATTATCAAAGTGTAAATTTGGCAAAGATACAATTGATTTCTTAGGATATGAAATAAAACAAGGGTCATACACTCCAAATAATACAAATGTCGAAATAATTAAAAAAACTTTTACCCCTAGAAATGTAAAGGATTTACAAAGATTTCTTGGTAGTATTAATGTCTATTATAAATTCATTCCTCAATATGCAAAATTAAGAATACCCTTAAATAATCTTCTTAAAAGAATCAAAATTGGAATTGTACCCCAGAATGTCAACAATCTTTTCAAAAACTTAAAGACAGCTTAATTTCAAAGCCCATTTTAGCTATATTCAATCCAAATTATCCCTGTCATCTTTATGTAGATGCATCGAAAACTACAATCTCAGGTATCCTCAAACAACAAAAACCCAATGGAAATCAACATCCGATTGCATTCCACTCGAGACGACTGAGAAATTATGAAATTAATTATACAATAACTGAATTAGAATGCTTAGCTATAATTGATAGTTTAGATAAATTCCATTGCTATCTTCATGGATCTCATTTCACAGTTCATACCGATCATAATGCATTAGTTTGGCTTATAAAAATTTCAAAAATCCCACGGGTAGACTTTTTAGATGGTCTTTAAAAGTTTTTATGTATGATTTTGATATAAAATATAAGAAAGGTAGCACTAATGTTGAAGCTGATATGTTAACAAGAAATCCTATTGCTTATCATATAATTAATACATCCCCAGAACCTTTATTAGATATCAATGAAATAAGTCATTTTCAAAATATAGAAAATACATCAGCTCCTAAATGTTTTACGAGAGATGGTGTTTTTGTAGTTAAAAGACAAGGTTTAACTAAAATAATTGTAACCAAAGCTCTAAGAGTGAAATTAATGGAAACAACTCATAAAAAATTTGGCCACCCTGGTGTAGCTACCATGTTAAAATTAATATCACCACAATATTATTGGATAAACATTATTACTGATATACGAAATTATGTGAAACACTGTGAAACTTGTCAAATAAATAAGAAGTCACATCAGAGAAAATACGGACTGATGCAATCACTTCCCCTTTGTGAAAAACCCTTTGAACTTTTATCGATAGATAGTGTAGGTGGTTTAAATTATTACAACTCTGTTAAAAATATTTACACATTATTATTGATCATGCAACTAGGTACATTTGGACTTTCCATCAAAAATGCAACAACAGATACTTATATAAATTGTTTAAGACAAATCTTTCAGAATCACATACAAAAAATTTTAAGTGATAGAAATACTGCGTTCACCTCTTCAAAATTTAAGCATTTTTTAAAACATAATAATATCACTCAATTATTAACTACTTCTCACAGACCACAAACCAATGGAAAGGTGAAACGGGTAAATCAAACCATCATTATCCGCTTAAAATGTGAAAGTAGTAATAGTTCAAATAAAGTCCCATGGACAAAAATTCTAGAAAAAGTAACCCATCAGTATAATCAAACTCCACATACAATAACAGGTTTCCCTCCAACCTACTTAATGTATGGTAATTTACCTTTCAAAATTTCGCTAAAAGATAATGAGATATATCCTCCCTTAGAAGAAGCAAGAAAATTAGCCAAAGAAAGAACAGAACAATATTATAAAATAAATAAGATTAAATATGATAAAAAATTTCAGGAAGCTGATTTCAAGGTTGGTGACTTAGTAATGTATGAGGAATTTCAATACCCCAATACAAGGAAATTAAGTCCCCCTTATTCATGCCCTTATACCGTTTTAAGAAAATGTTCTGATGTATTATTTGAAATTGATAGACCCAATGCTCTTTAATAAAACTGACACTGAATTGGTTCATTCAGTTCGTTTAAGACATTTTCATCCATCTGAAAATTTTCAGTTAAATTACATTCAACAAAATACCCATAATAATGAGAATAAGATAATAACTAAAAGAAACATCTTACGTAATACAGAAATAACTGAGTTCTGCTTGACAAGACTTTTCGGCGAAAAAGAATAATATATGATATGTGATATGGTATTTAATTTTTATAATATAGTTGTGTTATAAATGAGATATTTTCTTTATATTTTAATTGAGAAAACAAAGTATATAGGTTTAGTCATACAAAATTTTGAGAAATTTTAATATATACTTCTCATAATTTTATCTTAAGATGTCGAATGAGTTAAGAGTTATGATAGAAATTGGTGTTTTAAAGTGAAAGATATAAATTAAGTTTTTATAAAAATGACTAATGAGAGAACTAATATTAGAGATATTGATTTTTATAAGAAACAAAAGTAAAAGTCAAGTTGTATTCTTTTTTTTCTCCATTGAATTCAATTGTTTTGTTGATTATTTTATTCAGCAGTAATCTTATTGCATGTCATTAATTTTTTTTTATTTTGAAATTGTGTGTTTTGATATACTGGCCATATATCAGGATTCACTATTTCTCGAAATTTTCCTTATCTAAAATTAAAATTAATTTAATAACTTGAAGCTTATTTTTGGATGTTACACAATGGATAAGCGAGAATACAATCATTATAATTTTGTATATGTCTCGAAACATTAAGAGGACAAACTTGTTTAGTTTGATATGTACACCTCTCATTGTTTCTTATCAGCATCCCTGAACATCTGTGAGTTGATGACGCAGATTTCTCAGAGAGATGTGTTCAAAATTAAGTAAAGTGATACAGTTTTATTAGTGAATGTGTGATGCAAGAGAAACTCAAGAATTTTTGTCTATGAAACGTATTTTTAGAAGGTTACGGAAAGATTCAAAATATTGCATGCGATATTAAGTTACAATAAATATTGTGAAAAATTTTCAGAAATACTAAAAGTTATTATTGAAGTGAGTCCACTTTTTCGACTCAAAATAATAAAAAAGAGCTCTTATATTCTTATAATTTTTATATTTTATAACGCATATGAAATAAAACATTGTTTATTGTGTTGATAGTGCATAGAAGTTGTGTGTTATACACCGTTTTCATATTATTAATAATTTCATTTTATTAGTGTCTATATTTTTTTATCTTTTTAAAAATGTATTTCATGTATGCAAAATGTGTGTAACAATATAAGGTATTACTACGATGGCGCCAGAGTAGATTTTTATACAAAATTATTATTTTAACATTTGTATGATTTCATGTATTTTTATATTTACTATCTTATTGTTTGATATATTATTTTCCAATATAATTTTTTTTGAAAACATTATCTGCTAGCTATAATATAAATCTATTATTATGAAGGAATAGGAGGAAACGTGAGCTCTTTTTCTGGATGTCGAATAGATTTAAACAAGCTAATCTTCAATTACATGTATGGAAATTCATTTTTATCAATTAATTGTCATTACTGTGTTTATTGTTATAGTTTCGTTTATTATATTGCATTTTGATTTTAGTATTCCTATTGCTTAAATATTTCTACTGTGTGTAATATGTCTTTCTAAATAACTATGTATTGTTTTGTGTTTGTTGAAAATTGATTAAGTTTGTAAAGAGAGAAAAACCACGCCATGACTCCCTTTAAAATTGGGGGGCAAATGTAAGGATAATTAAATTAAATTAAAAATTAAATTCCCTATCTAGCACTTGATTCATCTTTCTCAGTTCCCATCTTCAAGTATCAAACTAATCACCCATTTGTTTCTTCCGAACATATGGCCTAGCCAATAAACATGTCTAATTCCAGATCGTTAGATTTAATAGTCAATATATGTCAGCATTAACTTGAAAGCACTATCTTCAAAACAGCGATACTTACCATATGTTTTTCAAGTGTTATCCACTTGAAACCACACCATGGCGTGCTTTTTCCTCCCTGCTCAAAGTCAGAACAGATGTACAAATGAAAGAATAAAGGTCGTCTTTTCACTTTTCTAACTTTAATCTGATTCTGTCTTAAAAATCATGACATATATATATATATATATATACTAGCTGCATGGCCCGGCGATGCTCGGGCTTTCTCTACTTTTATAAAAATGTCCCCTTTCCTTCATAAAATCAGCACTTCTAATACTCTTTTTCAGAATGACTTTCACCCCCGCCCCTTCCTCCGCTTAGCCCGGCGTTGCTCGGTCTTTATCCAAGTGTATAACTTAAAATTCCCTGTTTCGTAATTTTTTTTGCTTCTTTTCTGTCAGATAGGTTTATTCCCCCTCCCCGGTGTTGCTTGAACATTTTTAAATGCATAACACATTATCATGGAAATTCTCCTTCCCCTCTCGCTATGATATCTCTTGAGTAAGTGAACAGTGGGACCTTAATATTCACTTACTCACTTTGCAACTTTTTAGGACCCGAAAACGAAAATGTACCTTTTTAAAAATAGTTGTATGTTCAGAAAAGTAGAAATTTTTATAATTACAAGATTTCACAACTGTATTAAATGTTGAATTAAAATTTTGAGCATTTTTTTAAATGTTCGAAAAATGGAAAAAAAGTTTCATGCAATTATTTTTATAAATGAGGAAGTTATAAAAATTTGGAATTTGATTGATTGATTGAATATTAACGTCGCACTGTTCAGCTACACGAGGGCTTTTGGCGACGGACCACGTAATTTTGAACCATGGTCAAGTGACGTGGACGACACCTGAGCTGGCACCCCCTCCTCCTAACTACCACACCACACTAACGGGAGGGACGTTTCAGTTCTCGACAGATTTAACGTGCATCGCTGCCCTTACACGGCGGGTCTTTAGTGGTACTGGGCTCGAACTCGTGACTAGGCAAGCCACGGTCCGATACCTATACCACTCGGCTAAAGCGGCCACAACTTTGAATTTGATAAGTAGTTATTAAATATTAAAAATTTGAGTATATTTTAACTGATGCAACATTTTTAAAAAATAAAATACTATAAAGAATTCAAATTTATTTAAGTAATTTTTAGTTGAATAAAAATGTTACTTTGTCTTCTATTTTTTTAAAATATCAAAACTACCTTTTTTTACTAATTATTATAATACTTATTATTACACTTTCTTGAAAGGTTTAGACTTATGCATTGACAAACTTGTAAAACCTTCGATATACATCCAGTATCAATTTTACTGTAGTTTTGTTATAGGTTTATAATATTCCTAACTATCCACTATTCTTCAAGTTTAGTGCAATGGGTGTCCTACACTTGGCCTTTTTCAACTAAGTTTGTTTTGTATTTCGATATTATCTTTTGAACTGTAAATTTGTTTTAATATTTTTTATCCACTATAAATAGTATTTAAATTTTAAATTATTGCCTTGCTTAATGGAAACTATTATTACAACTTTGCATTCAAATGGGAGAATCGATCTTACGTTGAATTTAAAAGACATTTATTAAGTGTGAGGACCTCTCTCTTTCTGTTAATATTTAACTTACAAAATAATTTCGCTAGCGTCATTCAAACAATCAAATATCGTTTTTTCTCACGTTGTGTAAATCGAAAAGTACACCGAATCTTCGAATTCTGAGCAAGCGACCTTAAATTACCATAACTGAAAACTATATAGCACGATTTAAAAAACAGTGAAAAGCTTTTTCTGAAAAATGGCGTAAATCAATCTTGGTTCAAAATGCATACTTTTTCAAGTCGATTGATCAGAGATGTATTCTTTTTTGCAAGGATTTTTATAGAATAATTGTCTGTATTTTGTCTTTAGAATTTCAGCGAATTTTTACTTTAATTAATATTGCGCAGTCCGTAAATATTAAGATTTAAAAATTGGCGAACGTAACATACTCGAAAATTTCTAAAATCATAAGCAAATAAACAATGTTATTTTTTCGATTAAAATAGTATAAATAATTTATATCTGGAAGTGTAATACGTTAATATTACTTTTTGTTGTATTTTTTTATGTTAAAATTGTAATCAGCCTCACACTCTGCCTGTTCAAACTTTCGCAGTTCCTGGTGCCTGGCGTAGACAAAACAAAATGCAAAGGTTAGATTCACACATGAAAGATAGATATTTGCTGTCGCGGGTTTTTGCAGATGGCAGAATTTTTTCCTACTTACTTGACAATTATTGTTATATTTTGACACTTCACACAATATCTATAAATTATAGCCTATGTGTTATTCTGATGTATAAGTTATACTATTGAAAAGTTTCATTAAAATCCATTCAGTTGTTTTTGCGTGAAAGACTCCCAAACATCCTCACAATCACGTTTATAATATATATTAGGATATATATATATATATAATATATTATGAATTAATATATAAAAAAATTATATATATATATAAAAATAATAATTTTTTGAATTAATGAAAAATTATACTAGATAAAAAAAATAAATATATAAAATAATTTTGAATCTATATAAACACCACAGCCTGTGTGTTGGACTAATACCTATATGAACGCCACAGCCTATGTGGACTAATACCTCTATAAACGCCATAACCTTTGTGTGTTGGACTAATACCTCTAGAAACGCCACATAAACGCCTGTGTGTTGGACCTGTATACAACCTGTGTGTTGGATCCGAGCTATGTCATCGTTTTACTTTAAAATGCTCCACAAGACCAATGAAAAAGAAAAAAATGTATGTGTTTGGACTTATTGCAGAAGGTAAAATTTATTTTAAAGCGTGTGATTTTAGACATTTGTTAGGGTACCGAAATGTGACAAACGTGTTGAGTTGTCACTTGCAAACCAAAAAAACTATAAACCATTTGCTGGAAAACCCTCAAGTGTCCCATACCGAGACGGAACCGACTCGTCAAACTTTCAGAAGTACCCTCCTTGTTACATCGAATGACTCGACCCTCCCAATCGGTTGAAGATTGGTTTGAAAGAGTGCAAGCTGGCCAATTACAACCCCGATCGAATTTGCAGAACGTTTTATAACATCCGGAGATGACGACCTCAGCAAAGAAAATACCTTTGTTTTCAGTGAATCCTAAAAAGCCAGAGATATCACTACAAAAAATTTGCAAACTCTTGTATCCAGAGAAGGGTATTCCGGACTCGACACATGCCGATGTTGCCAATGTTTCCATTTTAAGCAAACTACTCCTGCAATGAAATTTTTGTATGTATGTGTAAATAAATTGATTAGTTATTCTTGATATTTTTTAAACGTTTCTTCGTATTTATTGCTTTTTGAAAATTTATAATCTTCTCCATCGGTGGGTTCCAAGTGTTCTGTAATATAAATTCTCAAAAAAAAGGGCGGGATTTTAGGTCTTTCGTAATCTCTATGTTTTGACGATTCTTGTAATTAATGATTCGGATTAGAAGCATAATATCTTTCGCAGTCTGGGCACGTTCTAGCTTTTAATTGCTTTCTTTACCTAAATTTTTTTCCTAGGTAGAGGTTTATAATACTTGTAATTAACTTGTTGTTCTCGGGAAGGAAGTTTGTCAAAATCCACACTGCAAGGAGAAGCCATTTGCTTGAAATACCTATGTAGAATAAAAAAACACGTACTTTTATTTATTTTAAAAATTGTGATATTTTATAAAATATATGTATTTATATATATATATTGTAGGTCTTATATGGAATATATAACAAATATATATATATATAAAAACGAATATATATATATATATACATATAATATATATATATATATATATATATATGGAAAAAGCGTTTTCCTTATTATTATTATTATTTGAAGATATTTCGAGTTCAATTTCATTATTTAATCATTTCAGTCATTAATTAAAAAAATTTTCTATTTTTCCAGTAATGTAGCGCGGCTAGTTGAAGCTCAGAGTTTATCATTACAGCTTCAACAACTTGATTATTTAGTGCTTTCCGAGAGATGTTTACCATTCGTAGGAGATTGAAGGATCCATTTTATTTGGTTATGGTCTATTCCCAAACCTTTGATGATTTTTTGACCCAGTACGTTCTCAATTGTCCTGTTGGCACTCGAATCGAAATACAGGGCTGTAATGAGGACTATAGTATTATAAAGGTCGAGTTTATATATGGACCGAGAAGGGATTCCTGTATAATAAGGAATTTAAACATGGAAATGCAGGCGTAGCACATGCCTTAATGTTGAATTCTGTCTCGGATGAGAATAGATGGACTGTGACTCCTGAGGCTTGGCTGGATATAGTGATTCAATCATATATGATTAAATTTCCCATGTTGAAAATGCAAACGCCGCAACAAACTATTATTCACATTTGGACCACTCGAGCCTTCTATAACAGATTGTGGTATTCGGAACTTTTTTCAACTGTGGCCTATCTGGAAATGAAACTTACACAAAACCCTCGATCCAAGGGTAAGAAAGGCTTTAGAAGATTGATGGACTTGCTACCCTTGGAGAAGGCTGGTTCTACAGAGCTCTGGGAAAAACCAAAGCGCGGGAAAGTGTACAGGATTTATTGAAGAAATCTAGGCAAGTTTGTATATTTCCTATGGCATGGATTGTAAAAGAAACTCTTGTATTGTAAGGATCTACGGCCTGCACCTGGCAACAGGTCGAACGAGACATACGATATAAAGAGAAGGACCTGGTAACGAGAGTGGAGACGAGTCCTAACGAGGAGAGTTAGGAGAGCGGTGGCGCGATCAACGTGGTCGTATAAAGAAAAGACGGCTGGACGATGTATTGTAATCTTGTAGCATCTTAATATATTACTTTTTTAAGAAATGTCCCATAGAAGGTGTGGAATAAAACAGAGGGACAAAATCCAGACTGCAATTATTTTCTTTTCAAAATTCGAACACGACCCGATCCAAAAAGAACCCACAAGTTGACACTGGTGTCAAAAGTGGGATGCAATGGAAGCAGAAGTTAAATAAAAATATCATTTAAATTGATCGGTGTTCGAACTACATAATTGTGAACCAGGTTCTAGTGGACATTTAAAAACACACAGTTTGAAAAAGAAAATTTTTAACAAGGAAATAAAATCCTGCAGTGTATTTTCAAGTTGATGACCACGTGGATCCGGGAATCGTCCTGCAGCAGTTTCAAGTGAAAAAAACTAGACCTTCTTCATACGGAGTTTTGCTATCACCTGCCAAGTTGGGCTATGGAATAAACAGATGTCGTATTTTTTCAGTTTCAAGGGTGATTAATGGAGCCGTGATCTAAAAAAAACGAAGCTAGGCAAAATCCCAGTAGTGTTCAAGTACAGAAACAGCGTTTATGTCGAGGTAAGTGGCTTTGTTCCCCTAAGCATCTAATATATTATTTTTTAAAAAGATTGTGTAAATATTTAAAATTCGAGTAATGGGATGCAGTAATGGGATACCGAAGTCATATTTAATTTGTTTTTTAAAAAACAAAATAGAAAAAGCAGATATATCTCTGAAAGAAAAATTTCATTGGTTTATTGCAATCGTATTTTTTATGTTGTTGTTGGATTATTGTGTAGATGAAATAAGAAGATTATTTTGTACTTATTTTTACCTGGAAATAATAGGGGTATAATTTTAAATGTTGTAAAATATGTTATTTAGAGTTCTACATAATGTTAAACTATAATTTCTTTCTTTTATCATCATTCTTTACTGTTTTGAAGTTGTCACAAAAATTAAAATTCATGTATAGAAAGTGTTTTGCATAACAATTCAGGTTGCAGAGTTTTAAAAAAAGAATTAATTAGATTAATTTATCTTGAAAAAATTGTTGCAAAAAATGTATGTTTGAGTCTGTGTAAAATATCCATTAAAAAAATGTATATGTATTCCAAGTAGACTTCCTGTTAAAATGTTGTAAATAAGAGATTTTGTAGGTTACTTATGACTCAGAATATGGCATTCTTTTTTAATATTATATAATAGTTTTCATTTTAAGCATAAGTGTTGCAATTTGTCAGTTAGTTGATGGTTTAATGCAATCTGAGGTTATTTCCATTGCTCATAATTTAGGATGTATATATATTGGTTTTTTGTTTCCTGCATAAGATTCTTCTTTTAATTAAAAAAAAGAAACTAAGAGTAGGTTTATGATTTGAGAAATATTTCTATCGTAATGTAGCTAAAGTATGTTGTTAATTGTGTTTTTTTTTTAAAAAAAAAAGGTTCTGCGTTCTGAGTAGTAACAAATAACTGTGTCGCATATAAGTTTTATTGCAAACATATTTCGTATTGTGTTTGTGGAATTTTAGTACTCTTAGAAAAAACGAGTGTATTATTATTTTTTTCCTTGTTAAATATATAGTACTAGGTCATTTCAGTGTTTGTATTTAAATTTGTCAGAAGGTAATTTGGCATTAGGTTTAGCTTTATTAAAAATGGCATTTTTCATTAAAAGTAAAAAATTTGACTTAATTCAATTAGCGCGGGATTTAGATGAGTCACCTGATCCATCTATATCTAAAATTGTTTTAAGGGATTTAATAATCTCTAGTAAATATGACAAGGAGGAAGAGGGAAAAAGAGTTATTGGGAAGTTATTACAGCCGAAAGGTTAGAGACAGAACAGCAGCAAAAACTAGAACAACAAGAACAATTATCAATTGAAAAATTACGCTTGGAAATAGAATTATCTAGGAACGCTAATCAGAGTGCTACTTAAAATAATGGTCAAACCTCACGTGTAAAATCTTTAGATGAAATAGTTAAAATGGTTAGGCTCTTAACTGTAAAGGTACCCAATAAATCAGACAGGTGGGAATATTTCTTTTCTAGTCTTGAAAAAGCTTCACTAGTGAAATGGCTAGCGACGAGTTAAAACCGAAGGTTTTGTTATGCATGTTAGGAGACAAAGTGTCAAACTTATTAGTTAACCTAGGCGAAGAAGAATTAAAACATTACGAGTATTTAAAACAGGTTGTGCTCAAGGAGTATGAACCCTCACCAAAAATATGTTTAGAAAATTTAGAAAGGCCAAACGTAACTCTGACGAAACTTTCTCTCAGTTCACGTCCCGTTTAACATCGATTTGGTTATACTACTGTAAGTTAAGAGAAGCGAATGATTTTGAGTCAGTTAATCAACTGATCGTAGCAGATAAAATGTTTGAAATGTTGGATTCTTAGACGGCGACCCATATTGGTGTGCTCCAAGGGGAAGAATGGTACAAACCCAGGGACTTGGGCAAATAATGTGATATATTTTATGCTTCCAAAGGGAAATCCTACGATGGACCTAAGAGAGCTAAATGGATTGATAGTGAAAAGAGAAGTTTTATTGGTAGTTGGGGTAAACACACAGCCATTTGGGGAGGAAAAGTCAGATAATTTTTCTTCTAGAAAAAACTTTGATAAAGGTCAAGTAACTGAAATTAAAAATTCGCTTGTTTCACCTGCGGATTAGATAAACATTTTAAGCGGGATTGTCCGAAAAACAAAGGGATAGATAATAAAAGACTTAATGTGAATAAGGTGTCAACAGAAGGGACAGAATTGGAAGATGGGGCGGTAGCTGCTAGAGTTGATTTGCTAGGTAAAGTCATTCCTAGGCGGGCTTTCTAAGACACAACGCCGGAGCTGGGGAACATGCTGGCCCCTGCCCGGGGCGGCAACCTTAGGAGACGGCAAACTGGCTGTAAAATCAACTAGTTTATGAGGAAAATATACGAGTCAGAATAAAAATTCGAAGGGAAAAAAATTAAAAATGTGTATGCAAAATATTCACGTTTTCTGTGGAATCCTAAATTGTTTTTTAACGAGTATTCATTAGTATTTAAAGCCGTGTTTCCCAACGCTGGTCCCATGGGGGAAGGGAGAGGGGTGATAAAGAAGAATTTCGGCATCCGGTTCCTTCTCTTTCAACTAATTTCCTATAACTGTTTTGTATACGTGAATTCGGGTACTATTAAAAGAAATAGATTTTGGCAGAGATTGGTCTCAACAAAAATGATGAAAAGCACGGTCAAGTTTTATGAATGAAAAGAAAGGGGCAGTATGACCCTGAGAAAAAATCCCTTTTTCGAAGAAGACTGAGGGAATCTTGTGTCAATTTGACTTCCGAACTAATTCTTTTAGTTTCCTGTGCTTAAACAGACAAGACAAAGTAGGACAACAAAAAAGGTAACAATATTTTCATTTTCAAATTCTTTTTTAAATTTTTAATGCCAAGGAATTTCGATCATCGCGTAAGATAAAGTGAAAAGAAAAATTGTTTTACTACATTTGCGCTTTTTCTATTTTATTTATTTATTTATACATCAATATTAATGTCATCAGTTTCGTAGAATATTTTCATGTTGATGAACATGTTTAAGTATGTGTGTTTTCGTCGCTTTAATGTACCGTAATCTTCTTAAAACCTTTTCGATTGACATTGTTATTCAAATGAAAAAATATTATTTGCCTCTCGTATAAAAATAACTTCCTTAGTCGCTTATAAAGGACGATAGTAGGTCATTTAAAATACAAAACATTAATGAGCTTTTGAGTACTTTCATTAATTATTTACCATACATAAAGGATCCTAACAGCAATAGCTCGAAATTGAAATACAACGTAGTTGTATTTATTATGATGATTTTGTTTTGTAATCGTAGTATATTGTGATAATTTTGTTTAATAATAAATGAACTAGTCTGTAATTGATAAATATTTAATTTATATTGCATCAAACTGTTAAAAGAATTTTCAAAGAAAAAAATAAGTTAATTTTACTTATATATAGAAATTTTTTTTTTCTTTTTATTGAATGTAATATGTGAAATAAATACATAATTTTTCTAATCTATTCTAAGACTATTAAGTTATCCATTCTTTTGTAAGATTAAATGAGATTAAATTAAGATTAAAACTTGAACAATATATATATTGCATGCTATTGCTATTTTAAGAGGAATTGACAAGATACCTTTTTAATTAAGATCTTTTACACCAATGATTGCCAAAGTGGTCTATGACGACCTGCAAGGGGTCCACGTCAGCAAAAAAATAATTTGGGGGTCAATGAGGTGTCTGTAGGTGTCTAAGTCATATTGGCTCTCATTAAACTAGATCGTGAGTTCGATTTTCGAAGAAAATTTAATGAATTGGAAACCAAATTTTACTTGTTTAGCAGATTTATTTACTAAATTTAGTTTAATGACGTTAATTTGCCCGTACAAGGTGACAGCATAAATTTTTTTAAAAACATGGACTATCTCAAAGTTTCTTTCCAGAGTTAAGCTAAAGAAGTATGTAATACTGGAATTTTCTCAAATTAACCCAGACAATCTGTCAGTACGTTTTAACCTACGTTCAACATTTAACTGCCTTTTATTGAGATTTTGAAACGAATTTTGAGAATGCTTTGACTATGGTAATACCACAGTAGGCAATGAATTTACATGGTCACATTAGGGAAAAAATGTCACATGAAGACGGGAACTGATCATGATATGCACCAATGAAGATTTTAAAGCTTAGAAACGGATTCCTGCAATTTTGGATTTAAAAAAAGCAAACCTGTTATTTGTCCAGAATTATGGAATATCGGGAGGAAGTTTTTAATTATTTTTCCTAGTAAGAAGAAGTTTCAGGCAGTTACCTATCTCCAAAACAAAAAAAGAAACTGGACACTACTAACAGAGGATATATAAGGTTAAACCTGACAAGATTGATACTAAATGTAGAAAATTTGTTATTGTAGCGCCAGATTCAACCCTCTCATTAAAATCAATTGTATGTTGCTTGGTTGTTTTATTTAACAGTTATTTTATATATTAATTAACTTTTAATTTAATTAATTAACATATGCTTTTTAAACTTTTAAC
The DNA here is from genome assembly GCA_019973935.1 of Trichonephila clavipes. Lineage (NCBI taxonomy): Eukaryota > Metazoa > Arthropoda > Arachnida > Araneae > Nephilidae > Trichonephila > Trichonephila clavipes. The sequence goes on from BMAU01001574.1 coordinate 80,301, forward strand.
TCTATACTTCATCAGTTATAAATTTAATTCTTTTAAAGTAGTAGTAGTACTAGCAGTCAAAAAGACATTTAAATTAATAAATTTGGAAAAATCAATACTAATTAAGTAGGGGTCTACCCCATACCGAAAAACATGGCAAGGGATCTATGAGACAAAAAAGTTTGGGAACCTCTGTTTTACACGGACAATTTGAAAGAATATTTAATGCAGTCTAATAATTAATTATGTGTATAATTAATTATATATATTATGTGTATAATTAATTATATATATTATGTGTATAATTAATTATATGTATTATGTGTATAACTAATTACGTGTATGTTTAGTTATATATGCTATGCGTATACTTAATTATATATATTATATGTATAATTAATTATAAAAATACATAAAAAATGTATAAAATACCTTTAAAATATTGTAAAATAGTTCTGTATGCTACTAATAAAGTTCATCAAAATGCATATTTCGAAAAAATTAAAAATTGAGTTAATAATTTATCTGCAGTTTAATATGGAAGAATTTTATGAAAACATTTAAAAGACTTTATAAGATTTTAAACCAAAAAAAATACAAATATTTTAAAAAATACAAATTCAATGCAAAAGCATCCTTTAGATAAATAAATTGCAAAATTTCAGGCGTGAATTTTAAATTTCGAAGAACGATTATTAAATAGATAATTAATTTGGATATATAGTGATATCTAAATAATATAGAATTATCAGCCCTAATAAGCAGACAACGACTTGAATCCTGAATAACTTCCAAAGCATTTTTAAAATTAAGTTTCAATTTTATTAAGCGATGTTTTATTTGTGATTAATACATAAAGGCTTTAATTCTCAATCGTTTAATTGCAATGAATACAAACATAAAATACTCCAGAACATAGCCACTCATCCAAGATATAAACGAGAGGCTCTTAATCAGTGTCCCGTAGAACACTGGTGCACCAAAAATTAAAAAATTGATGTTTTCAGTGTGCAATAGTTTTTATTTACTATTTCATTTTACTATTATATTTCTCAAAAATCCTTTAAAATGTATTTTTCCTGATTCGGAAAAGGTTTAAAAGCGTTAGTATGTATATTTAAGAAAAAAGTCTAGTAATAATAGGTTCCAATCTATAGCAAAATTTAAAATCTTTAGAAAAGGCAACAATAAGAATGTCAAAATTATGACAGAAGTTTCTTATAAAAAACAACAGGAAAAGGATTTAATTAAAATTTTATTGTTATATATACAGAACAATAATTAATGTGGAAGAATATAAGTACTATTTTTTTGTTGCGTGCGTGTTCTTAGTATATATATATATATATATATATATATATATATATATATATATATATATATAATATAATATATAATATATATAACTAATTAAAGTGGAAGCAAAATGTGCATTACAGAAATAAAAATATGATAAAGTAAAAAATTATAAAGTAGATAAATGATTTCAAACAAAATTCGTTGAGAAAGCCGAATAGATGCATTAAAACCACTAAGGTATAACGTATACGATGCTTTACTTGCGGTTTGCAATAATTCGAAGATTGACAACTCTATACGAGTTGAGGCTTCTGGACCATTAAGTTGTGTTAAACAATTTAAGTTCTTATGCTGCATTGTAATTTGGTACAAAATCTTAAATTGTATCAATCCTATAAGTAAGCTCTTCCAGACAGAAGACTATGATTTGCCATCTGCTAAGGAGTTCTTGAAAAATTGTAAAGAATTTTTCAAGGATCTTAGATTGGACACAGCCTTAAATTAAATGCTTTGCGACGCTCGAGAATTCGCTGACGAAAGTGACATACCGGCTAATTTTGAGCTCACTCAGCCACGTCATAGAGTTCGAAGAAGGAATGATAATTTCGACTATAAGGCACGAGAAGATCCGATAGAAGATCCTAATTTGAAATATAAGACAGAGTTTTATTTTTTCATATTAGATAAATCTATCAATGCACTTTAATCCAGGTTTGATTTGATCAGTACCCACAGTAACTATTTCCAATTTTTATACAATATTTGTGATTTAAAAGATACTCCTCAAAACGACCAACTAAAGTATTGTAAAAATCTAGAAACAATGTTAACAGATGGGAATTCATCGGATATAAACGTGCTGGATCTGGCAGACGAGATAGTAGTAACTTAGGCTTTGCTAAATAAAAATGAAAGCCCAATCGAGATTTTAAAATTCATATCGAACCTGGATTTTGCTCCAGATCTCGGTATAGTCATAAGGATATTCCTTACTCACCCAATAAGTGTGGAAAGGGGAGAAAGGAGTTTCTCCAAATTAAAATTAATTAAAAAAATTTTACGCTCCACAACTACCGAGGATCGGCTTGACAACAATAGCCATTGAACAAGAACTGGCTGAAGAAATTAGTGTTAAAGAAATTATAAAAAAATTCTCAGAATTAAAAGTGAAAAAGAAACACTTAAGTTTAACTCTTAGTTTAAGTGTATTTTTAATATGTAATTAAGTTTTAATACTTAGTGGTTCTATAATTTGTTACAGTATTTTTTTAATATCTGTATTTTATAATTATGCATTAGAAGTGACTTTTTTTGTGTGCAACCCTAATTTTAATTTAGTGCCTAAAACGTAACTTAATAAATTAGCATTGTTTGCTAAACAAAACTTTAACATTATTGATAGCAATATTTTTTTTTTGCTCTCGTTTTATTTTACCTCTAAGCATGGAAAGGGTTTAGGTTATTTCTTTTAATTTTTGTTATAAAAGGGCGGCATTTTACCTCTTTGCCCAGGACGGCGAAACTGCTAGCACCGACCCTGGAAGACAAATTAAGTAAATTAGTGAAAACATCTATCAGTGTAGATGGGAAATTAGTCCATGCGTTAGTGGATTCTGGTACGGAAATAACTGTTATCAAGAAAGACTTATTTCCTGGAATATCGGTTGAAGGAGCTTCCACGATTTATTTGAAAGGTATTTTCGGTCCAGCGGTTAAATGTCCTTTAGCATATGTTCCAATTGGTCTTGCTACCGGTGGCCAGGTTAATGTGGTGCACCAGCAAGTGTTATGTGCTTTGGCAGAAGTTTTGGTAGAAGACGTGTTGCTTCCACCAGATGTTTTGGATATGTTGGGAGGAGCCCAGAGTGAAGAGAATTCACTGGCTCAAAGCTCTCAGGACCTGAGGGTTGACTCAGGAAATGTAGATGAAACCGAGGTTTCATTGGGTATTCTGCCAGAGAAAGCACAGGAGAACATTGAGGATTCTCAAAGGAATATTACTTCATGTCGGAATGAAGTGGGAACATTGGGTACTAAGGATGGGGAGGTGACTGCTGAGATGGATAAAGAAAGCATGGTGGCTGATAGTTTTAGTTCCGAGCAGGAGTGTTGTGCCGAGTTAGCATTGGCTTGGAAGCATGCTAAGAAAGGCAAAGGAAACTTCTATGAAGTAAATGGGTATCTATTTCATAGAGATAAAATACTCGGGGAGAGTATTGGGCAACTGGTAATTCCGAAATGCAGACGAACTGAGGTGTTGAGACTAGCGCATTACTCCGTGTTCCGTAGTCAGATGGGTCCCAAGAAGACGCTTGAACGAATCAAGTATTCTTTCTTTTGGGAAGGTCTGAGGATCGATGTGAAGAAATTTTGTGAATCATGTAAAAAGAGTGTCAGCTCATTCGATTGGTTAGGATTAAAGACCGATCACCCATTACACCTGTGGCAAGGCCTGAATTGCCATTTCAGGTGGTGAATATGGATCTGATAGGTCCAATTGATCCGCCAAGCTCAAAGGGACATAAATATATTTTATGTCTGGTTGATCAACACACTAGGTGGGGCGAGGCTGTGCCGTTGACTAGTCTCAGTGTGAAGGTAACCTGTGAAGCTTTGTTAAACATATTTTCGAGAACCTAGATTTATCTTTTGTTGAAAAGGGAAGGTTTTGTAGAAAAGAATAGCACAGCATCGTGAGTCACGGTACTGGTTTTGTGGAAGTGGTATTTTTGTCGTTCTCTCACGATGAGTTATCTGAAGTATGCCGCATGCGTTATGTCGTTTGACATTTACATGACTAAAAAAGTGAGGTTTAAGATTGTATGCACTTCTTATGGATGTAATTTAACGAATCAGGTTTTAAGAGGGTTAGAGCAGTTTGTTGTATCTCGAATGGTCGATATAGACATTCTGATGCAAATTTGGAAAAATCGTGTAAAGCAAATTGACTTTGTATTAGAATGGTTGAGATGGGTTGGGTCGGAAATCATACCAGCCAAAGGCAAATTACTGCCGTGGGAAAATTTTTTTCGTGCACTTAGATACAGATTTAGTGAATTCATTTCATGAGCTAATGAAGTAAACATGGTCCTCATGAAGATAAGGACTGTGTTGTATATGTTTAGTATTGTTTTTTTTTTTGTGTGTATAATGTGTTTTCTATGTATCTGTTTGCAATCTCATTACAGTTTAGATCTTTCTGGGAACATATCACTTATTTCAATTGGGTGAACTATTAATACTATTTAAGGAACTTTGACTAGAACAATCATCAAGACTTTTGACTGTTGCAATTATTGTGTGTTTTGTTTGTGAATTTCCTGTTCCTGGTGTCTGAAATGGTAAAATCAGCCACAAAGGGCAAATTTTTTTCCAGTGTTCTAAATATATATATATCATATGACTCATCAATACTTTTTATTAAGTTTATTTTTTCTTTACATAGTGTTGCATATCCATACGCCTTATTCAAACTACATGCGGCAGTACATGATGGCTGATGAAAATTGTTGTGTTCAATAAAAACCGGGTGACATTTTCTAGATTGTGGTATATTTTTCAAAATTGGTGACTCCGATACGTCCACCACAGGCAAAAAATGAAAAAGTTTTTAAATAAATAAAGTTGCTTTGCACCATTCACCAAAACAATTCTTTGATCTGGCATCACCAATTTTTCGAGCATTCTGTTATATCCCATGTACAACTGTTTATGAGCCATCTCTAACCGTACACATCCTTTTGTAGCTTTCGGCAAACATATTTTCGTAAAAGCATCTGAATGATAAGAGTTTAAAATTAAATCGGTTTTAGTAAAGGATATTTTTGACAAATTCAATGTAACCGCAGCATGTAGTTTATCATGAAAAATGGCGACAATAGCAGCTTCAACGGGAATTTCTTTTCCATTAACGTAAATCTAATTGCAATGAGCAAAAAAATCCATATATAATTATCCATTCTTCTAGAATAAGCCATGATGAATGAGGTGTTTATTGTATCCTTTAAAATTAAAAAAGTTTCATGTATCTTTTAAAAAGTAACAAATTGTTCTATATATATAATAATTAAAGAAATATATATATATATATATATATATATATATATATATATTGTATTATATATATATATATATATATTATATTATATTATATTATACTATACTATATTATACTATACTATATTATACTTTATTATACTATACTATATTATAATATACTATATTATACTATACTATATTATACTATATTATATTATACTATACTATATTATAATATACTATACTATACTATACTATATTATACTATTCTATACTATAGAGAGTGACAACGGCCAGATTGAGTTAAATATACATTTATTAAGGGGAATTATTTACAAGGGAGGACTAAAAGTTAGTAAAAAGTAATCGAAACATCATTAGATAGTTGGATTCTACGAGGCGTTTCGTTCCTGCGCCCTCGTCATCGTCTCCTCGCCGTCGTCTCCTGCGCAATCGTTCTATTCTAGTTTACCCGTTATCCTCGAACAGCCTTGTCAGCTAGATGGCGCTCTCTTGGCATTACGTCATTAAGGAATATAGGAGGGATACAATATGTGCACATCCATTCCTACATCGGCCATCATGACCAATCATGCATCCTCGCATGTAAAATACAGTGTATTTCAAAATTTCATGAAATAAAACTGAAAAGCTAGAGGAAATAAACTTACAAACAAAACAATTATTAAAACAGACAAATATATATCAGAAAATCAAAACTAATAATAAAGAATAAAAAATAAAATAGGTATACAGATGGAAAGAAGACAAACAATACAAAGCAATCTTAAGTATGGTGATAATGTCAAAAAAAAAATGTTAACGTAAAAGTTTTCGTTTGTAATATATCATTCATTTGTTTGGCCACATGGTTTCAAGTATTCGGCACAAGTACTTGTTTTGGTTGGGCCATCAAAATTTCCACATTTTTCGACGTTGTAGGTATCGTTAGGTTTTACTTGTTTAATTTTATATGGACCGATAAATTTATTGCAGAGTTTTAGTCCAGGTCCTTGTTGCGTTTTTTTAATAGCAATTAAGTCCTTAACACTATATAAATAAGGAGATTTTCGTCAAAGATTATAAAACTTTTTGTTTTCATTTTGCACTTTAATTATTTGCGCTTTTGCCGCTTTACGTAGGAGTTCTCTGCTTTCATTAAATTTGAGTTGTAGTTGTTCGTCGATTAATTGTTGAATGCGCAAATCAGTCTTGTTATTGATTTGTGTTCCAAAGAGTAATTCAAAAGGAGTGGTATTAATGCTTCGTTGGAATGTTGAGTTTAAGACTTCTTGTAGTGAAGGAACATGTTTGAACCATTTCGTGGGATCGTCTTCTGACATCTTAGATAAGACAGGAATAATTGTTCGATTAATGCGTTCTACTTGACCATTAGCACGTGGTAAACCTGTAGTAATATGATGAAGTGTAATTTTTTGTTCCGAACAATAAGTATGGAATTCATCTGAAGTAAATGTAGTTCCACGATCAGTGATAAGAAAACGAGGATTTCCAAATGTAGTTTTTTGGATGTCTAATTTTTTTATTACCTCAGAAGTAGATGTAGTTTTTGTGGGGTATAACCAAACAAATATGGTGAAAGAGTCAATGACAGCTAAAATGAATTTGTAGTTTTTACTTGATGTTGCTAAAGGACCAAGATGATTGATATGGTATGTATTTAGAGATATATCATCTTTGACAAGAGGATGCAGAAATCCTTCTTGTTTATCAGACTTTTTATTTTTCAATATACATGTTACACAATTATAAATATATTTTTCAATTTTGGATTGAAGTTGTGGTATAAAATAATTATTTTTTATATGTTCTAGAGTTCTTTTAACTGAAAAATGTCCTTTGACGTGAGCATTTTTGATAATGTGATGCTGCATCTCGTAGGGAATAACAAGGACTTCGGCACCGTCAATAAATTTATATAGTATATTATTTTTAATACAATAGTAATCATATAGACCATTTTGACGAAGTGCTTTTATGGAAAGAATATGCGGGTCCATCTCTTGATATTCTTTTATCTTATGCACAATAGAATCAGTAGATAGTCAAAAGATTTGTCAAAACCTGTATTCTACTTACAGCGTCGACATGGGCCATTTGTGAGCCAGAGCGATGTAAAATGGTGTAATCATAATCTTTTAATTCGGGGCCCAACGCGCGATTCGTGTGTTTAGATCTTTCTTACTCATAGTTTTTGTAAATGCATTACAATCAGTAATTATTTTGAAAGGCATTCCTAAAATGTACACTTTAAATTTTTTGAGAGCTTCTATGATTGCTAAAACTTCGAGTTCGTAGCTGGTATATTTTCTCTCCGTTTCGGACGTTTTTCTAGACATGTAATATATAGGATGTAAGGAATTATCATCGGGGGATCTTTGTAATAAAACAGCAGCAAGTCCGTCGATTGATGCATCAGTATGTATTTCAGTTTCACAATTTTGTCGATATATACCTAAGACAGGTTTCTGACAGAGCAAACGTTTTAACTCGTCAAAGGAAGCTTTTTGTTTTACATCAAAATTGAAAGGAGTATCTTTACGTAAAAGATCACTAAGTGGCTTAGCAACTACAGAATAAGCAGGGATAAATTTACGAAAATATCCAGTGAGACCTAAAAAGCGTTGAATTTCTTTAGTTGTTTTTGGTTCGGGTAATGGACAACTGATTTAGTTTTAGAAGGGGAAGGAAAAAGTTTATTATTTTCAATAATATGCCCTAAAAATTCAATTTTCCTATGCAGAAATTGACATTTATCAAAATTTTTTTCCAATTCGTAATCACTGGACACTTTAAGAACTTTTGTGAGTCTATCAATAGCCCCAGATTCATTTTTAGCAAGGATAACTATATCATCCATGTAAGGGAGAACAATTCCTTTAACAACTAAATCACGAAAAACTGTATTGATAAAACGTTGAACCGTTGAAGGGCATGTAGAGGGTCTGAAAGGCATTTTAAGAAACTGAAATTAACCATTTTGTGTTACAAAGGAGGTATATGGGCGACTCTGTTTGTTAACAGGCACATGGAAAAAACCATTACGTAAATCAATGGTACTGAAAACTCTAGTATCCTGAAGTTTATCTAAAATATCCTCAATAAGGGGCAGAGGATAGTGATCCTTAACTAATACATGATTTAATTTTCGAAAATCAATGCAGACTCGTGGACTGCCGTCTTTTTTGCGGACTACTAGGACTTGGCTAGCATAAGCAGATGAACATGGTTCAATAATACCATTTTGTGTCCATTCATCTATTTGTTTATCTACTATATCACGTTCAGTAAAAGGTAACCGTCTTGGAGAATGATAAATTGGCTTGTCGTCCGTCACGGTAATGTTTAACTCAATATCCGTCGTTTTAATTTTATCCGGCCTATAAGATACGAGTAATGCCTCAACATCATTACGAGTTAGTTTTGGAATTTCAGGGCCAATATCAAATTTAGGAATGTCGTCAGTAATTGCGAAAACAAATGGTTGAGGAGAAGCGTCAGATACTTCGATTTGTGGCTTAGAAAACATAACACTATCAGGGGTGATAGTCAAATTAGCTTGTGTGTTTAATTAGATTACAACCAATAATAATATCAAAGTTCATTGAGTGGTTGGGGACAACATTAATTTTAACAGGAAAGTCTTGGTTGTCAATTGAAACAGTTGAGTTGAATGAACCAATTACATGAGTTTTTGAAAGGCCAAAACCAGTTAGTATATTACTACTATTTATTAAAGAAGGGGAGCCTAATTGATTCCATACACTTTCTTTCATTAAGGTTACTTGACTTCCCGTATGAACTAAAGATAATATTTTTAGATAAAATTTTAACTTCTTTACACATAGTAGTTAATGGGGTAATTTCATCAACATTATTAGAAGAAGGGATATTTTTTTGAGGACAAGCATCAGGTTTACGGCCAAAATTTTCGCAAATATACACTTTGGACCACGATGTTTATTTGGGCAAAATTTAGAAATATGACCGGATCCCGAACAATTAAGGTATCCGACTACGTTGAAAACGTCAATTTTGGCGAAAAGTTCGATTTTTATTTTTTGGCTAAATATTAAAATTCAAACGATTTGCTTTCTAAAACTGTTCTTGCTTTGTTAGTGCGATAATTAGAAAAAAAGTTACAGCATTTTTAAAACAAGTCATATTCATCAAAAATAACCGGAACCTGCGATTTCGAAACCGGAAGTCGTATTCTGTATTCATATTTTGTGTATTTTTATGTAACTTTTCATCTGAAATTGAATAATTTTACTTGCAGAATGATCTATCTTTTAGCCCCATTGTTTTAGTATTGAATTTTGTTTTGAAGAAGTGGCAACGATCATTCTGATTTCATTTGAAAGTATTGCTTGTTTACGTTTTTGCTGTGGCTTTTCTTGAATCATTTTGCTAAAATTCTTTCTATTTTTCTCACGTAATTTAACATTTAAAGTATTTTAATATTACGTAAAATAATCTCGTTATTATTTGATATGGGAAATCGCAAGAATAAATCTCGTTCGCAAAAGCGAAAATTTATTGGGAATCGTTTTACAGAACGTACCAAGCCATTAGATGTACCAACAGTAAGTGAGCAGAAGTTGAAGACCACATCTGTCTCTTTGAAAATATTCCATCTAAAGATGATAAAATGTCGGGGAATCGAATCTTTGATGTGGAAATTCTACGTACTGTATTCAATTGTTTGTGTTGTCCCTCCTGTTTGTCAGTGAATCTTCAGTTGACAGAAGATTCAATCTTTGGATTATCTTCAGGTATGACTTTGAAGTGCAAAAATTGTATGTTTGTGTATGCTTTTCAAAGTACAAGAAAAGCAAATAAAATGAACGACATAAATTTGCAGTTTGTGTGGGGGAATGAGAATAATTGGAAAAGGCCATTCATCTTCGAAGAAACTGTGTGCCAGTTTGAACATTCCTTCACTGTCAAACTGTCAAAATCTGCATACAGATCTTGTGAAAAAAAATTATTGAATGTTGCTTCTGTCGTATCAAAGAATGCTATGATTGAAGCTGCTGATGAAGTTAGAAAACTGAAAAACACTTCAGATGTTGCGGAATGTGGAGTTTCAGTCGATGGTACATGGCAAAGACGGGGACATTCATCGTTAAATGGTTGTGTCGCTGTATTTCAATTGACACAGGCAAAGTCCTGGATTTAGAAGTGATGTCGAAATGGTGCAGAAACTGTAACACATCAAAGAGTTCAGAAAAAGTAAACATATAAAGAAACACCAATGCTCGTGCAATCATCAGGGATCAGCTGGAAGCATGGAGCCTGTCGGAGCATATAGACTATTTGAGCGTTCCCGTGAAACCAGGAAACTTCAATATGTAGAATTTTATGGTGACGGCGACTCAAAAAGTCATTTAGCTGTTAAAGATATCTATGGAATAGATAGCGTAAGAAAATATGAGTGTATAGGGCACATTCAAAAGAGAGTGGGCAGCAAACTGAGAATTATAAAAACTAAGGAAAAGGACTTGGAGGTAAGGGTAAACTTTCTGACTCATTTATAGACAAAATTCGGAATTATTATGGTATTGCTATTAGGAGCAACATTGGTAATTTGGAAGAAATGCAAAGGGCTGTGATTGCAGCCTTTTATCATTGTTGTTCCGGTAAAAGCAATCCCATGCATAGCCAGTGTCCATTGGGCTCCGAGAGCTGGTGTACCTACCAGCGAGCACAATCTGCTGGCAAAGTGTTTTACGACAAAAATGCCGGTCTTCTCAAGAGTATTATTAACAAAATTAAGCCGACATATCTTCAGCTATGTGATCAAAATCTTTTGAGGAAATGCCTTCACGGGAAGACTCAGAATGCAAATGAGGCATTCAACGGATGTCTGTGGAACGTAGTTCCAAAAGAAATATTTGTAGAACTTCAAACATTTTCTCTGGGATCTTATATAGCTGTAATAACCTTTAACAAAGGTTTTAAAGGGCTATTGTCTGTATTAGAAGCCCTAGATATAAAAATTGGGTCTTACACTTTACGAGGTTATGCAGCCATTGATCAAACTCGTATCGAGGACTCAAAACGACACTCTTTGCCCAGTGCAAAAGTTACAAGAAAAAAAATTCGAGCTATTAAAAAGAGAAAAGTTGTTAATACTGAAAAACATGAAGGTGTAACATATAAATCTGGAGCATTTTAGGTAATATTATTTATTTTTGTAATAGTTATGTCTTTTTAAATTCTTTAAATGTGTTTTTCTCAAAACTGTTTTTTTGGTAAAATGTCGTAACTTCAAACATGATATTTTAAAATCTAATAAAGGTACATAAGTGAAACTTTGTACATGTGTTTTTGAATGCATTTTCTAGAGAATGACCTATGGACTTAGTAAAATAATAATAATTAGTATTATTATTACTCATGTTTTTATTAAGAAACAGAAAAAAATTGTCGAAAAGTGATATTAGTAAGTTCGATTCATGATAACTTTTGACTCAAGTTAACAAACTTAAATATAATAGGTCATTCTCTAGTAAGATGGTCAAGAAGTAAATTGCAATGAAAAACTTTGAAATATGTAGATTTTTTACGAAGTAGGAGTGTTTGAAAAAATATTAAAATTTTATTAAAATTTCTGTAAAATTTTTAAATTTATTAAAAAGTGTATTCCGGTATTTAATTTTAACTGAAATTTTGTATATTATTAAGAAAAATGAATCTTATAATGCAACAAGATTTTTACATTTTGCAGTTTTTCAAAAAAAGTTCTCCGAACGTAGTCGGATACCTTAAAACAAGTTACGTGATTCCTATCTCTAAAATTTTTATTCTCAAATTTTGAATTAGGCTTTGGTGCATTGAATTTTGGATATCTATCATATCGATGGTTATGAAATGTACTTTCAACATCACGGCGGTGGCTACTAAAGTTTGAATTACGCGACGTATCATAAGAAGAACGATTTTTGCTTTTATTTTGAAATAACTTTTCATAAATTCCTAATTTTTCTTTAAATTTCTGAATTGTTGTACATCCATATAATATTAGCTAATTTTAAGGAGAATCGGGGATTCCATTAATACAATATTCCATAATTGAAGTTTCGTCGAGAAATCCTTGACCTCAATTCGCTAATTCCCGAAATGCGACTAAATATTGGAATACCGTTTCATTAGGCCGCATTTTTCTATTTTGTAATCCCCTATGCAATTGAGCTTGATTTAATTTTTTTCCAAATTCCTGAATAAGTAGTGTTTTTATAAAACTGTAAGAGTTTATACCACACTGAGATTGAATAAATAATTTTGCAGTTCCTGTCAAAAGCCGTTTTACAAAAATAATTTTTTGTTGTTCGGTTATTGGGCAAAGCGTTAAATTTTCTTCCACATCAGAAAAAAAATGCTCGATTGTGTATGAGTCATCTGCACTGAAATTACGAAGAGTTTGAAGTAAATCTTTAACAAAAAGCCACGATAAATCGTTTTTCGAAATAGAGGGAACGACTGACTCATCAATTGGGCTAAAGGCGTCAGCCGATTTCCTGTCTGTAGAAAGTGGGGGAAAGCAAAAGAATTTTCTGCATCCCGCGGGGGGCATTCTTCTACACCTCGTGTATTTAATTTATTATGAAAAGCGGATAAATCAGCTAGTGAAAGCGAAATATTATTACAAAGTTCTTCGGCAGTTCCATTTGTTTTTAGTTGTAAAAAATTAGCTAAACAGATTAAATCGGGTAGGTTAAATTTTTTTAAAATAAAGGCGGAGTTGTCCTCAATATCAAAATCTGGTGCGAAACCCGTAAATTTTCGCAATTGTTCTCTAGAGGTCCTACTGAATGGGTGATCTTTAAAAATAACAGAATACAACAATTTTACATTTTGAGTATTGCCAAATTTCAATGCTTGCGCAATAACTGGGATATCATTGAGTGTTAAATAAGACATAATAAATCACTTAAATTGAATCAAAATAGTAAAATATATAAATATTTGCAGATCACTTAAAATGATATATGAGTAAAATATTTCAACATAGGAAAAAAATTAATATGCTATGAAAGGATAAAAGTCTAGAATAAAATGTCACTAGTAGCAGTTGTACAAGTTTAAAAAATATCGTATTACAGTCACATTAGCAGTTTCAAAATATATTTTCACAATCACTGAGAGTTTGTAAAAAACAATGTAAACAAAAACTCACGGTAAACATTTGCACACAACGTCTTGCTTGTTGAATATTACTTTCATAAATGTATAATAGTGTTGAAGAAAATCTTGATGTCTCTCTCGGCAAAATTATCGAATAAATATCTTCACAATCGTGAATTTTCACACAACACTTGAAATTGAATGAAAGCGTCAAATCACAAAAACGCTTTGAAGAATAAATGCACTTGAAATGGAAGAAAATCGTCAAATACACGTTGAAAAACACGTTGTAGAATAAATGCACTTGAAATTGAAGAAAATCGTCAAACACATTGAACATGTTTACTTTTCTTGCATCGTCATCGTCCCTTTTGCTTCGGTTTTCTAGGGGATTTTAAGTTAAGGGAAAGGCCGAGCCCCCAAATAGAGAGTGACAACGGCCAGATTGAGTTAAATATACATTTATTAAGGGAAATTATTTACAAGGGAGGGCTAAAAGTTAGTAAAAAGTAATCGAAACATCATTAGATAGTTGGATTCTACGAGGCATTTCGTTCCTGCGCCTTCGTCATCGTCTCCTCGCCGTCGTCTCCCGCGCAATCGTTCTATTCGATTCTAGTTTACTCGTTATCCTCGAACAGCCTTGTCAGCTAGGTGGCGCTGTCTTGGCATTATACTATATACTAATTATACTATATTATATTATGCTATGCCTTGCCATTATATATAATATATAATAATATTATATATTTTATATATTATATACATATTTTATATATTATATATATTTTATATATTATATTATATATTATATTATATTATTTTATATTATATTATATTCTTCACTTTGACACAAAGGTGAATATAATATAATCTAGTATATTATATTATAATATATTATATTATATTATAATATATTATATTATATTATAATATATTATATTATATTATATTATTATATATTATATTATATTATATTATATTATATTCACCTTTGTCAAAGTGAAGAATTGTGAAGCAACAAATATTTTATTTATTTCCAAAAAAAGGTGTCAACCAAGATTTAATGCCTGAGACGTGTAGTATTTGTTTGGAAGAAAGACCAACAAAAACATTAGACTGTGGACATATGTTCCATCTCGAGTGCATACAAAAACGGTTAGCTTTAAACGCTCATTGTCCTTACTGCCGACAAGAAATACGTGAAAAAAATCAAGTGCAGTATAACGAAATATTTCAACAAATGGACGAGTTTCCGGAAGAATTGCCGGTCCTTGCTGTCGAGGACGGATTAATACTATGACGCAGAAAGTTGGCTATTGTGCCAGTTGTTTAAGTCCCGGACACTTGGAGTGTTTGTTCAGCTGTAGAAGTTGTTCTGTATGTTGTACGGTTTTGAATGTAGTAGATGTAATAAGCTATTGAAATAAAATATTTATTACAAAATTATGCAGTCATTTTGCAAGTACATTTCACGTACATGCTCTCTTAAATCGTTACATTTTTCCTTATTCGACATAAACGCTCTCATGTAGTTTGACCATTGTGAGTTTTTGAAAAAAAAAATCACGAGCCACTTTTGGTAATCTATGCCACAAAAGACAACATCGCCGTACTGGTCCAATAACTGCTCTCTAGTGAAATACAAACATGGATGAGCTTCCTTATTACCGTACGCATGTAAGCAACCGTCACATTGAAATTAATCCTTTATCGAAAGTATCAATGCTTCACACAGCATTTCAATCAAACTCGTAAACAGTTTGGATTCGATAGTTTGATCCGTCTGATATTCTCTGGATACCATCAAACACAAAGTATTTGTAAAATTTTTAAAGAGGTGTTTCAAAACACATTCCGTGTTTTTGTTTCATTAAACATATTTTCCCATTGCATTTTATTTAAAATACATATCGGTAAGAGGAAATGTCGTTCATAATTACTGTCTGTACGGTATTTTTGTAAAACGATATCATCAAAGTTAGTACTAAACATGACAGAATCATTGATAATGATCGGTTGCCGATTGGTTGGATAACTATTATGTGCAACATGGTACCATTCTAAAGGGGATAAAGTAAACATTTCCTGTCGAACCGAATTTTTTTTCCAAGGACCAATATAAATTTCTATTTGATTTGACAATTGAAAATTATCAACAGAAACATTCCGTCACCCAATGAAAAATTATACAATACATCCATGATACAGTAGTTTTCCAACACTGAGATATATTATACAGCTATCGCAAATATTTATTTTAACAAACATTCATTGAATAAAGAAATTTTTTATATGAAAAAAAAACATATGTGTATATATATATATATAATATTATACATAGATATTTTTTTTACTTATAAATTTTTTTTTATTCAGTGGTGTTTAAACTTGTAAATATTTTTTATTCATCGCTCCAGCTCGTCTAACAGGTTTCATTTGCAGGTAGGCAATTGTTGAAAATCTTTCCGGATACCTTTTTCTCTCATCGTATTTACGATCGATTATTTGTATACGTATAGTAGCTTTACGGTGTGTAAATATAAAGTGGAAAATGAGTAAATAAATCCACGGTAAATCATATCACACCACTCATCAAGAGACATTTTCTATCCGTCTCTTCCGACACATACTTTGAAATGAAATAATCTTTCCTGTAATTTTCAGGATTGTACAGGAGTCCAGTCTTGGTTCGTTCAAATTCTAGAAACACAAAACCTTCCTCTTCAGTTTGACCAAATGCTTTGATTCGAGTTCCAACATTACAAGTGAAAATGTACTTTTCAAAAATACGGGAAAAGTGTCATGATGTATACAGATTAAATTACTTGCGTTAGCTTTTTTTGTAAAATAAGAATCATCTTGTAAGCTAGCTGTAATACGATTCAAAGATAGATGATAAACAATATTACAATTAAAATAAATAAATAAATAAATATCATATATGTATATATATATTATAGTTGTAATAAATATCAGACACGAGCTGACTGGACTCAGCTTCCAGAATGATTCCTATTTTGAAAAAAAAAAGAATCATTTATATCAGAATATTCAATCTTCATACATCGCGACATTTTTACCACATTTTTTGAAAAGTACGTTCTCGCTTGCAATGTTGGAACCCGAATCAAAGTATATGGTGATACAGAGGAAGAAGGGCCTGAGTATCTCGAGTTTGAATGAATCGAGAATGGATTCCTGTACAATGCTGAAAATAACAGGAAACTGAGAGATCATTTCATTTCGAAATATGTATCAGAAGAAACGGGGTGGAGAATGACAACCGATGAGTGGCGTGATATGATTTAGAATGGATTTACTAGCCCATATTTCCCTCTTTGGTTATACAAACCTTAAAAGCTTCTGTAGGTATTCGAATCAACAATGATGAGAGAAGAATGTTTCCAAAAGGTTTTTCAACAATTGCCTATAGGCAAATGAAGTATGTGCGACGAGCCCGATCCGAAGGCAAAAAAGTGTTTACAAGTTTGAATGACTTTGCAATCTACAGTCATGTCTATAATATAAGGATAATGAAGTTCAGGCAAGGAAACAGACAGAAGCAAAACAAATTTGACTTATTTGTAAAGTCTATTTATTAAATAAAAGGTAAAGAGCAAAAAAGGTCCTATATGTTTGACATAATTAATAAAAATTTCGATTTTTACTCCCTGGAGCAAATTTCAAAAAAGAACCTATTTACAAAAAACAGTATAACATGGTTAGTATGATGGTTAATACGGAGTATGTCTCCCGGATGATGCAATACAGGCCTTACAATGCCTAGGCATGTTGAGTATCAAATTATCAATCTGATCTTGGGGAATATTACACCACTCATCAAGCAATGCCCTCCGAAGTTCTGGTAGACAGGTGGGAGGGGGTTGATGGGCTGCAATTCGTCGGCCAAGCATATCCCACACATGCTCTATTGGATTCAAGTCCGGTGAGTATGCTGGCCAATCCATACGAGTGATATCCTCCGATTGAAGGCATTCGTCTACAATGTTTGCACGGTGAGGACGGGCGTTGTCATCCATAAACAGAAATTCAGCACCCATGGCGCCCTGAAACAAAAACGTACGTGTTTTTCCAGAATGACATCCCGATAGATGTGGCCTGTCATCGTTACACTCTGAACATGCAGGTCAGTTCTGGAACCAAGAATAATTCCTCCCCAAACGAGCCATCCTGCACCACCGTAACGGCGTTGTTCAGTGGTGTTATCTTGGTGGTAACGGGTACCTGGCGCTCTCCATATTAAAGTCCGGCGAGAATCAGACTGCAAACTAAACCTGGACTCTTCGGAAAACATCACACAAGACCACAGTTGTGGTGTCCACAATGCATGCTCTCTACTCCAGGTTAATCGCAGGTGACAGTGAGTTGCGGTAAGTGGAACACATCTGACAGGCATACGAGCATATAGACCAATGTGCCCTAAGCGTCTGTACACGGTCTGTCTTGAAACTGTCGTACCGGTAGCTGAAGAGAGCTGACGAGACAGGTCTGATGCTGTGCTCCGTCTGTTTCTTTTGGAAGTAACTGCCAAATACTGGTCCTCATTCAGCGTTGTAACTCGGGGGAGACCTGTGCTGTAACATCTACTCACATTACCATCATCTTGAAATCGTTGCCAAAGCCTGGAGATGACACTCTGGGCGATTCCAAGTTCCTCGGATACTTCCAGCTGGGTACGTCCACATTCCAGTCGTCCAATAATTCTACCACGTAAAAAATCATCCAAATGCTTTCTTTGTGCCATAATTATGCGGTTATTGTACTTAAAGGTTTTTAAAGCGCTTGTGAACAATTTTACTTCTTTGTCGCCATTCCTTATGTACCCCTCTCTTACACTCTCGTCAGTGTGACGTACTACATGCGCCATCTGGTGGTTTCCTGTAATTTGCATATTCTTCTTCAAGATGTGTGTGATAATTCTACAGATGAAATTTTTATTTTAGAGTTCAATTTCTGTGTGATTCTTAATTATCCTTAATTTATGGACATGAGTGTATAACACAAGGCAAACAAAAAAATACTAAAAAATTACTTAAATATATATATTAATAAATATTATTATTATTATTAAATTTTTAATTGAGAGAAATATTTTCTGGATACATAATGTGGATATTTTATTTTTACGGTAGACATAATGGACTATTTTGTACTATCAGAAGATACTTTTTTATAAGATATCTACCCACACTTTGTCTCTCGAAAACAAATTGAATACGACCATTATTGTGGTGGATTGGAATCTGAAGACAAAGTTAATTTTTCTCGTGTCCAACTCAGAGCTGAAATTTTACGTAAAATTTTACATAATAGGGATCGCGGTCGAGATATTTTGTTTCAGTACGTTATTCGAAGGTTTAAAGAAGAAACAGGATATGACCCATGTTTGAAAGATTTGGGGGCCGATCAATGTCCTTTG
Organism: Trichonephila clavipes; assembly: GCA_019973935.1. Lineage (NCBI taxonomy): Eukaryota > Metazoa > Arthropoda > Arachnida > Araneae > Nephilidae > Trichonephila > Trichonephila clavipes. The sequence continues at coordinate 99,211 of BMAU01001574.1, forward strand.
GTGGAAATTTAATTCAAAAGTTTAGATGGTAATACTTACACTCAATATTATTTTTAGCTCAATGGTTTCCTAAACGAATTCAAAAAGTGGAATTTTAATAAAATTTATATCTGGATAGATCAGCGCTTAGTATTCGAACCTCGATTTTTAGGAAAAAAGAAGCTATTGAAGTTTTTAAACGGCAACAAAAACAAGATTAGATTTCAAACACTTATTATTACAAGAACCTCAGTTATGGAATGCATAATAAAAAGCTAGAATTAAATGTAATGCAACGATTAAAAGAGCAAATAATGTGTTTACCTCCTGAACAATGTATGGTGTAGTGCCATTTATGTTCTACGTTTTCAAATAACACATTCGAAGCAGTTGGCTTATTGTCAAGGAGTATGAAAATTACGCAAATTTCAGATGGAAAAAACTAAATTTTTTTTGTTGTATATAGAAATGGACTCGATCGAATTGGATGGCTCAAGGACAATAAAAATTATTTAATCAAAAAATCAAATATATATATATATATATATATATATATATATATATATAATATTTTATTATATTATATATTTATATATATATCCAATGTTGGGATACGTATATTCACTAATGCTGGACACTCCAATCTTGGTATAATATTCGACTTGAAAAAAGGGGGATTGAGTCAACAATGAGTCGACTCAATCCCCCTTTCGGGCAATTCTCTTCACTCACTCAAATCAGCAGTTAATCTCACGTACGTACTCTGCCTGCAGCTTTTTTTAAATTGCTGCAAAAACCTTTCAAATCGGAACGATTTCACCATGGTACACTAGTCGTGTAGTTGAACTCGTGGGCGTCGTCATGGAGGGCATTAGGCAGGCCGAATGAGTCGAGATCATGGAAATGGGGCAACGATTGCAGATTTATCGTAGAGATCCCCAGATCCGAAAAATATTTTTTGCTGGTCGGTTCCTTTCCACGACGAGGCCCCATTTGCCCTGGGCCAGGTGGCAAAACTTGCCCTGAAACAGAAAGCCAAGTGTTCCAGGGGCACGAATCCGAGAAGCGTGGTCTTTAGATGTAGAATTTCGTTTGTGTACCTGTTGGCCGGGTCATCTTTCGGGGTGGTCAAGAGGCTGGAATGATCGACCATGACGCACACCACCTCGGGATCTTTGCCCTCTTCTGGAATCGTGGCCACCGACAGTTCGACGGGAACGGGATGTCCATCGCGGTGAAAAAAGTTCGCGTGCGCGAAAAAGGCGAGTTTAGACATGCTGATTGAGCGTGAGAATGATTTTTTGTCTGCCGAGTGCTCGCCTTTTTTACTCTGCTTCCTGTTATCTTTTGTAATGCGACATCCATATTTGGTCTGTCCAAGGTCGGTCACTGAGGACCCATATTTGGTCTTTCCGAGGTCGGTCATCGAGGTCGCATCCATATGTAGTCACGTCCGAGGTCGCATCCAGGTATTAGTCCAACACACAGCTTGTGGTGCTTGTGATGTACCTCCCCTTGGAAGTACATCTCTCGAAGTATCAGCGTGAGCTAGAGGTGTAGGGTTATCGTAAGAACTAGAATCAAACATTATCTTAATATGACTTTATTAAGATATTCAACTTAAACTTTGAACAAATATAATGTTATAAATTAATGAATGAGAGAATCTACGATAACGCAATACGCAACACACAATATAATACAGACCTATCTCAATAATTGAACCTCCTAATCTTCAAATATAATAATAGTAAGTAATCAATCCTACCTTATATTATTCTGTAATAAACTTGTCTTTATCTATAGTGGTATGGGGCTGTACATTTAACTTCTAATCGATCACCAATATGTTTATCCACGACACGTAGAACTTGAATCTTGAACGACGAACTTCAATAATCATCCACTACCTCAACGCACGTTAATTGTCGAACATTCCTTTACACTACCATAACATTGCCATTACGCTTACTCTAAGATCCTATATTTATCCTATATTATTTGAATCTCTTCACTTCTCGTTTCTTAGATTTGGTTGGAAAAGAGTTGCCATTACTTCTGGCCCAAAGAACCCAAAGGACTTGTTAAAGAAAAGACGCGTAAGACGTCATTACCCTCCAAGAAAAAAAACGTGATTTATTCGAGGGTCTTAATAGCCCTTAAGAAATTACGTATCTAAATTTCATTCTAACCGTTAATTTCTAATGCTTCACTTAAAAATTTTAATTTTTACTATTCATCTTAATTTTCAATATTTTTCCTTAATTTGAATTTCCACATCTTCAATAAATTTTACTTAATTAAATAGACTAACATTCAAAGTCATGCATTTTAATCATGGTAGATTCTCACATGTACAGAATAAATAGACGTGTCCCATCTGGGTAACAGAGCCGGGGAAAAACCATATATGACTTAAATGGTAGAAAAAACGAGGCCCACACGTCTCTTAACTAACTTAATTCTACCTAAATGTTTACTTAAATTCTAACAATTTTGCTTCTTTACAGCTTCTCATATCCGTCATGAAACACTAGCTTTGTTCTTTGTATAAAGATAAACTTTTCCTTAAATTCCTATAGACTTCAGGGTTTGTCACCCTGAAACAAAAATCTCTTAAGTCAATTGAAACAAAACAAAGTTTTACACATTATGATTACATTTCACAATTTTTATACAGTACATATCACTTTTAAATTGTAACTAATTTCTATACATATTTTTCTCTCTCATCTGGTTCTTTCAAAAACTTCCCCTCAAATCGCGTAGCGCTGGTTAAACGTTATGTTAGTATGCTATCTACGCCGCGTTTCCCTAAACCAGATGTTCCTTAATATGAAACAATATAACAACACATATATATACATTATACAATTACAAACATTTTTCAATAAACAAAACAAACAACCAAAGGAATTGTCGCATCTTAGCGAAGTCATAACAGAAGTAAACAAATGCATTTTTACAGTTCTTTTCTCCAGATTTATACATAAAATTTTACAAGACAAAAGCTTTTTCCTTTTTAGAAAAACACTCATTGTAGTGTCCACTTTGCTTGGCTTCTAAAATTTTAATTATCCGACCGTGACTTGGCTTTCTTATAAAAATTCTTCCGACCACTTGTTCGAAAGAATATAATAAGAAACGATACAACCTGGTTCTTATGACTTGTAGTTGAAGTTTCCTACCAAGACCTCCAGTGACAAAGATTTCTTTGTCCACGTTCCTCTCCTTTCCTGGTCTTGCCGTTGTTGATCACCTCCTCGTCTGGCATTCTTGTTGCTTGATCTTGTTCGCTCCTCGATGTATGGACTATCGTTCCTTTCTCTGCCTTTTCTGAATCGACTTGGTCCTCCTTGTTCTGTCTTCCTCTCTATGGTCGGTCTGGACTCTTCTCTTTTTTTCAATTCGTGGTATAAGGTTGTAGCCGTTTGTGGTGGAGTCACTGTTTCTTCCCTTCGGCTTTTCTTTCTGTATTTTGTCAAACTATGATTAGTTCTGTAATTAGACGATAAAGCCCTTTTATTCACTCTATGCTCTGATCCCTTCTGAACCTTCCTTTCTGGTCCTCCTGACCTAGATTCATTTGCTCTCTTTATATCTGAATTCGTGATTTTTACTCTTTTTTTAATCATTCTATCTTTCTCAGACCAAGAACTAGATATTGATCTGATAAGTGGTCCGCTATTATTGGTCTTATTTGTGTGTTTCTCTCCTGATTATTTCTAAAACTTAACCCTTTTTCCTCCAACTCACGCTTTACTTCTGACCCTTTCTTTTTACCACCTCGCGACTCATTTGATCTCCGTTGTACTCTGTCAAAACCACTTGATTCATCGCGCAAATTACCGTTATCCGAACTACCAGTTCCTATCTCCGCCTCGTCACGTTTCCTAAGACGATATATTCGAACCTGCTCTACATTAATCGTAAACCTTTTCCCCGCTTTCCATATCACTACGTTGTTATTCTTAACATCTAATACTCTATACGGACCTTCAAATTTTGGTTTAAACTTAGCTACTACTTTTCTTGTTGCTGAACGTAAAGGATGTGTTGCCACCAAAACCCAATCATTCACCTTAATTTGCAAATCACGCCTACATCTATTATAATATTTCTTCCATTTTTCCTGTTTAGTTTTTCTGTGTTTCGTCTAGCCTCCTCAAACAATCTCTCAATATCTCCTACTGCAAATTCCGTTCCGTCTGATACCATCACTAATTTCTGAAAAGGCGTAATTAACTTTCTACCTAAAGAATAATTCCGCAGGGGTTTTCCCCGTTGTTTCGTTTACAGCCGTACGAATAGCATAGCAAACTCACGTAAGAATTGGTCCCATGTGTCATGTTGCTCATTGACATAATTTGTAATCATTTGCACCAGATCGCGATTTACGCGTTCTGTTCTATTTGCTTGAGGTCTATAAACAACAGTCTTCACATGCCTTATGCCTAATCTTTCACTTAAATTCTCAAAAAAATATCGGAAATAAATTGGGGACCGTTATCACTAATTAATTTTATTGGAGCTCCAAAACGCGATACATAATTATCAAATAAAAAAAATTATCTGCTATAACTCTAGCAGAGGCTTTTTTAAGGGGTATGATTTCAGCCCACTTGCTGAAATGATCCGTAATTACTAATACATATTGGTTGCGTCTTACTCTCAACACGGGATACGGACCTAACAAATCTAACGTTTCATTTGGATAATTTGATACAATTGGTATTGACCGACCAGCTGGTAACGCGTTTTTATAATTATTAATTTGGCACATATGGCATGTAGAGACATATTGATCAATAAATTTTCTCATATACGGGGAAAATAACAAACATCCCTTATTTTATAATAAGTTTTAAAACGTCCAAAATGACCTGCTAATGGCTTGTCGTGAAATTCTCTCATTATTTCATTCCTTAAAGATTTTGGAATGTATACTCGCATTTTCTCCTAATGACGTTGCATATTTCGCATAAAATAACAAGCCTTCGACTAACCAAAAACCCGGGACCAATTCTCACATATTGTCACTTTAACCGAGCTATCTTCTGGGTTTTCTGGATATCTATAGATATGACCTAATTCTGGGTCTGTTCTTAGCTCTTCTATTAACTGTTCACGTGACGAAAGTATCAAATCCTTGATTATTGCACACTGAGCTTTCTCTCCTATTATACTTTCAATTGGGTTTCTCGACAAAACGTCAGCTACTGTATTTTGAGTTCCGAGACGATGCTCCCTTTCTATATTAAATTCTGCTAATTTTAATGCCCATCTGATCATTCTATTTGACAAATTTTTACCAGTCGTTAAATGTGTTAACGCAGCGTGATCTGTAATAACTTTAATCGGCAAAGAACCTAAATATGTTCTGAATTTATTCAGAGCCCAAACCACTGCTAAACATTCTCTCTCTCTCTCTGTCACCGTGTAATTCCTCTCCGCAGCACTAAGCGTACGAGAAGCAAATACTACTAGTCTCTGCTCTTGGTTTAGAACCGCTCCTACCTCTATTGAGCTTGCATCCGTAAATAATTCAAAAGGTTTTTGAAATCTGGGAATTTTAAAACTGGTGCTTTTGTTATAGCCGCCTTGTCTGCGTCGAATGCTTTCTGCGCCTCAATCGACCAAATAAATCTCTTTAATTTTCGCTTAAGATTACAAAGATGTTCGCAAATATCGGCATAATTTTTAATAAATTTTGCGTACCATTGGGACATTCCTAAACATTTCTTGACACCTCCTTGGAGTTATGCGGAGGTTTCATTTCAACTATAGCTTGAACTTTTGTTTCATCAGTTTTAATTCCTCCTTATTAATAATTAAACTCAAATATTTTAACTCTTCACAACCAAATTTACACTTATCTTTAGTTAACGTTAACCCCGCCTCATGTAATAATCGAAAACTTCTTTCAAATGTTTAACATTTTGAGTGAATGATGGAGATGATATGATAACATCATCCATGTAAACACTCACAAACTTGCCCATCACGGGTTTGAGAATTATATCTATAGCTTTCTGAAAATTAGAGCCGCCACTGACAAGCCGAAGGGTATTCTGCGAAATGTGTAGGTACCACTTTTCGTGACAAACGCGGTTTTTAACTATATCACTAGGTTCACAGCCATCTGAAAATATCCCGACCGAAGGTCCAGGGCAGACATTATGCCTGTGTGGGGTATGTTCATTATTAAATCGTCTATTAAGGGTAAAGGATACCTAGGGTACTTCGTGATCGCATTTAGTTCCCGATAATCAACAGCAAATCTATATGCTTCCGGATTATCCGGTGGTAACCCATTATTATTTCTACATAACACCACTGGTGACGCGTACGGGGACTGAATGGGAATTATAGTTCCCTCTTTCAAAATTTTGTCAACGTGGCAATCGAGAATCTCTTGTTTAAGCCTATCATATCTGTAAGGAAGAGAAACAACTGGGGTGGATTATCTCCCGTGTCAATCTCATGATATAAAACATGCGTAAGCCCTGGTTTATCTGAAAACAATCCTTGAAAACTATTAAACAAATCTTGTAATTCCCGTTTCTGTTTTTCTTCTAGTTTTGTCTTAGAAAGATCTACTTTTTTTTTTCTATTTCAACCGTTTTAACCACTTTATTAATCTGCGAATCTGGAATCGCCAACGATTTTCGATCAAAGTCCCAAATTATTTTTGATCCACCTATGAAGTCTATCCCGAGAATACATGGGTATTCTAAATCTGCCAACACATGGAACAACCAAGGCATTTCGAAATCCCGTATTCGAATATTTAATTCCACAACTTCCATATTTCGACATTTAGCTCCTTGCGCCGTGATCCCCTAAGTACTCGATTTCTTTTTACTTGTTTATAAAAAAATATTTTTGGTATGTCTCCTTCGATATAAATGACTTCTTCACTCCAGTGTCCCATAACGCTTTCGTAAAAAGTTTCGTCTAATAAAATAGGAACATACAGAAGTTCTACCGGAGACATACATATTGCTGAAAGTTTAATCGGTGACTGATTTATCGCCTGCGTCTGATCACCTTTAATATCACTCACTTTCAAATCATTTAATCGGCCAATTTGCTTTCTACTGCCCTGACTAAAATTTTCACTCGAAACCCTATTTCTTTGGTCCCCTCTACTAAAATCGTCATGTTTACCTCGATTTCTAAATTGATATCCCCTATCGTTAAATCTGCGATCATCGTTTTGAAACCTATTCCTGCTCTCGAACCACTGATTTCCTTGACGGTTGTTCTGATAGTTACCCCTATAATCATTTCTACCATTATTTGGTCTATGTACCACTTCAGAATTTCTCCAATTTCCTCGATTATTACCAACATTAGACATCCTACGCTCATTCCAACTTCGTCCTTCCACGTTATTACTATTTCTCGAACCCAATGTTGCCTTGCACGAATATCTTTCCTCAAACTTAGCTAATACTTCTAATAATTGGATCGCGGTTTGTGGATTACGCACCTCTACATAGTCCTGCACTTGCGGCTCAAGTCTAACGAAAATATAATCTACAAGGGCTTCTCAGACATCCCCAGTTCTAATTTCTTATGTAGTTTGAAAAAATCGTAAACAAAATCTGTCGGCTAATGGTTCTGTCTTTGCTGAGACGCGTAAAACCGGGTCTCCTACTCCTTTTATTTTGATGGCAGGGAATGCTTTCGACAATGCTGCTTTCAGCTGTGGGATGTCCGTTGCGGTATTTTGCACTAACGTCGATCCGAATATTTGGTACCAATCCAGGGCCCTACCCATGAGATGACCTTTTAAATAAGAACACGATAAGTCACTGGGTATTTCAATTAATTTAATTTGGTTATCTATACCCTCTAAAAATTCGGTGACGTTTTCCAACCCAGAAAAATATACTTCTGACAAACATTGAATCCTCTCGCGTTTCTCATCTCGGAGTCATATAGATTAAACCTAGTTGGGCGCCATTGTGATGTACCTCCCCTTGGAAGTACATTCCTCGAAGTGTCAGCGTGAGCTAGAGGTGTAGGGTTATCGTAAGAACTAGAATCAAACATTATCTTAATATGACTTTATTAAGATATTCAACTTAAACTTTGAACAAATATAATGTTATAAATTAATGAATGAGAGAATCTACGATAACGCAATGCGCAACACACAATATAATACAGACCTATCTCAATAATTGAACCTCCTAATCTTCAAATATAATAATAGTAAGTAATCAATCCTACCTTATATTATTCTGTAATAAACTTGTCTTTTATCTACAGTGGTATGTGGCTGTACATTTAACTTCTAATCGATCACCAATATGTTTATCCACGACACGTAGAACTTGAATCTTGAACGACGAACTTCAATAATCATCCACTACCTCAACGCACGTTAGTTGTCGAACATTCCTTTACACTACCATAACATTGCCATTACGCTTACTCTAAGATCCTATATTTATCCTATATTATTTGCATCTCTTCACTTCTCGTTTCTTGGATTTGGTTGGAAAAGAGTTGCCATTAATTCTGGCCCAAAGAACCCAAAGGACTTGTTAAAGAAAAGACGCGTAAGTTTGTCACACGCTTATATAGGTATTTTAGTCCAATACACACACACACACACACATATATATATATATATATATATATATATATATATATATATATACTAGGGGACCCGACAGACGTTGTCCTGTACACACATCTTAAATTCAAAATTCAAAATTTTTATGAATAAGCTTTAACAATCTGGACCGTTTTGAGTAAATTTGAGAAAAATTGAGTAAAATTTCAAACACTAATTACATCTGAATGTAATAATATAATTAACACACGATTTATTTCAACAAAATAATAACACGAAGTGACAAAATATTTTTCTGAAATGATCACAGCACCAACTGTCGGGACCAACTTGAATTATAATAAAAAAGATTTTTGAATATTCGATACTGCGATCGTAGCGCAGTCTGCCGGATCCAATGTAAAACATTCCAAGATCAACAATTTATAAATAAAAAATTAATTAAATAAACATTTCTAAAGCGAATTATAAATCTAAACCATTCTCGAGTCCACTAGAACAGACAAAAACTTTCATCAAAATCGGTCCAGGCCTTTAGGAGGAGTTCAGTTACATACACATGCACAGAAGAATTACATATATAAAGATTATTTAAAAAGCTATTAATTAAAAACGCTAAAAAGCGTGAATCTCTTCTGCATTTTCGTAACAATAAAGACCGGGTTTGGCCAGTTTGGCTGAAAATCAATTTTCGACGTCAACTTACGTCTTTTTCACTTCCTACTATTAACTACGATCTCTATACATACATATTTTATTTGTTTGTTTGTTTATTTATTTATTTATATTGGTGGAATTTTCAATCGTTAATAAAATACATTTTAAAGCGCTCAATTGAGCTGAAATGTAATGTACATTATTATTTTGGATGAGAATACAATAACTTAATTATAATTAATAAAAATTAATTTTTTTTTATTAAAACTAATTATTTAAAAAACTACAAATACAGCCACGTTGGTGACTTAGCGACCCTTTTGGAAACTTTGTCAAAATTTGAAAAGGTTTTTTTCTCACGTGTTAAAGCATTGAGTTGAATGGAAATTTTATATTTACGATTGTTTTGGATGACAATATGATAATTAAAGGATAATTAATAAAAATTGATTACCACTTAATGTTGTGATTCTGTCATATGTATATACATATTTATATATTAATTCCAACTATTTAATAAAAAGTAACTAAAATAATTTTTTCTTATTTGATCTAAGTAGGAATTGATTTAAAATTTTTTTTATATTACTTGTGTGTGTGTGTTTATAACAATAGTGTTGTTACAACAATGCAGGTGAATGTTGAGTTGTATTTTTTGAACGTTTTTAATTAATATCTTTTTCACTTTTTGCGATATCGTGCCGAATTGTAAATATAAACCATTCTCGAATTAACTTGAACCCACACAAAAAATTTCATCGAAATCAGTCCAGCCGTTGCGGAGGAGTTTAGTGACAAACATACGCACAGATTTTTATATATAAAGATATATATACATATATATATATACATATATATATATATATATATATATATATATATATATATATATATATATATATTATATATATACATATAAATAAAAATGAAGTGTCTGTTTCTAATTTGAAATTAACACTTTTTACTAAATGCATTTAAAAGTATATACGGTATTTATATCAAAAAATCAATTTTTAAAATTTTTGTCTGTCTGTGTTGTTGTCTGTGTCTGTCTGTCTGTCGTCTGTCTATCTGTCTGTTTGTTTGTTCCGCATAATCTCTAAAACGGCTGGGCTCAATTTTAACGAAACTTTCACTGGCAGACAGCCAATGTTATAAGGAATAACTTAGGCTACTTTAATTATAGAAAAAAAATTAGGGTTTCACGAAAATAAAATTAAAACGAATGAAATGGTGAACAATATCCGTTTTAAATAGGGATTATTTATTTCAATAGGGATTACTTTTATTCATTAGGGGTTATTTTTAGTCAATAGGGATTGCTTTATTTCACGAGCCTTCTATCTCAACATTTCTAGCAGTTATATTAAACCTTTTTGTTTGATTAGGTTGCTGCCACTCGCGACATTTCACGTCCATGTCCTTTGATCCTAATGATTTTACAGTCCTCACCCCATTGACAGTATCAAAGGTCATGCGTCCCTCTCCCACTTTTCTCAACAAAAAAACTAAGAAAGAAAAGTAAAAAAAAAACACTGATTCACAAAGTAGAAGAAGGACATTATACTTATAGCATAGGTATTTCTTTACGTGGAATATATAATTATTAAGTTTTCGTAAACTGTGCGAATTGAATAAACACTTTTTGTTAAATTCCACGTGGACGAAGTCGCTGGGGTAACAGGTATTTAACATGAAATAAATGCATCAGAAAGTAATATTAACGTATTACACATCCAGATACAAATTATTTACATTATTTTAATGCGTTTATTACACAAAATTTGTAACAAAGTGTTAATATTGCTGAGCAGAAGGAAGATGTTTTTTGAAAATTCGATCCATAAGAGAGTTACGGGGCGTTATAAGTAAAAAAAAATCTTTTTTATTAGCTATTATGTCTACAGACTTAAAATTTAGCGAACATGGTTTTTTGTTCAACTGAGATATGCAAAAAGCTGGGGTTTTTTTTGTTTAATTAACAATTCACGTTAAATTAACCTATGAAAAACTTATTTATCCTTCAGTCTGTATTGCTTAAATTTTCAATTCAGCCGTGTGAAGAACGGGTATACCAACTAGTATCTCTCTATATAAAAATGTTGTGTTGGTTTCTGTATATTCGCATAACTCAAAAAGTTCTGCATGAATTAATCTGAAATATTGACACAACGTTGCATTTGACTCCGGTCAGGACGTTATGTACTTTTTATTTCGAAATTGTCTCTAAATTTTTTTAAATTTAGTTTCTAAGTGATTTTTTCGTGTTATGACGTCATACAATGTCACGATTTGCTCAGAATGCGAAAATTTAAACTTTACTCTTAGATGTTTTCAAATTATTGTATAACTCTTCTATTGTTATGTTTACGCGTTGTCATATTTATCTATTTATTGTCCTTTGATACGTAATTGGGATTATTTTTCGAATTAATCATTTTTTTTAAAAATAATTCTTTCAAGAACTCAAATTTTGTTTTGTAGGTTTGGCAACAGTCGGATAGCATTATCGTGGGATGTTTACGACTTTAATTAAATTCTACGTCGTGTTTTTTCTGTAATTTTAAGCAAAATTTATTTCCTCCTTTCTCCCCTTTCCACACTTATTGGGTGAGTAAGGAATATCCTTATGACTATACCGAGAGATCTGGAGCAAAATCCAGGTTCGATATGAAGTTTAAAATCTCGATTAAGCTTTCATTTTTATTTAGCAAAGCCTAAGCTACTACTATCTCGTCTGCCAGGTCCAGCACGTTTATATCCGATGAATTCCCATCAGTTAACATTGTTTCTAGATTTTTACAATACTTTAGTTGGTCGTTTTGAGGAGTATCTTTTAAATCACAAATATTGTATAAAAATTAGAAATAGTTGCTGTGGGTACTGATCAAATCAAACCTGGATTAAAGTGCATTGATAGCTTTATCTAATGTGAAAAATAAAACTCTGTCTTGTATTTCAAATTAGGTTCTTCTATCGGATCTTCTCGTGCCTTATAGTCGAAATTAACATTCCTTCTTCGAACTCTATGACGTGGCTGGGTGAGCTCAAAATTAGCCGGTATGTCACTTTCGTCAGCGAATTCTCGAGCGTCGCAAAGCATTTAATTTAAGTCTGTGTCCAATCTAAGATCCTTGAAAAATTCTTTACGATTTTTCAAGAACTCCTTAGCAGATGGCAAATCATAGTCTTCTGTCTGCAAGAGCTTACTTATAGGATGGATACAATTTAAGATTTTGTACCAAATTACAATGCAGCATAAGAACTTAAATTGTTTAACACAACTTAATAGTCCAGAAGCCTCAACTCGTATAGAGTTGTTAATCTTCGAATTATTACAAACAGCAAGTAAAGCATGGTATACGATATACCTTAGTGGTTTTAATGCATCTATTCGGCTTTCTCAACGAATTTTGTTTAAAATCATTTATCTACTGTATAATTTTACTTAATCATTTATCTACTTTATCTACTTTATCATATTTTTATTTCTGTAATGAACATTTTGCTTCCACTTTAATTAGTTATATATATATATATATATATATATATATATATATATATATATATTATATATATGTAAAGGGTGTTTTTTTAGAGGTATAGAACTTTAAATTGCAATAAAACAACGATGTATTATTCGATTGACATGAATTTTTTTTATTCGAAAGATAATCTTGTGGCATTAAATTTTAGATATTATCAAGCAAGGCGTAGATTCGTCGAATGGGCCCAAAACGGGATTGCCGTTGTTCCCGATTTTAATAAGTGAATTTTGTTTAGCGATGAAGCGCACTTCTGGTTGAATGGCTACGTCAACAAACAAACTTGCCGCATTAGGAGTGAAGCTAATCCACAAGTGTATGTCGAAACACCGTTACATCCTGAAAAACTGCCTGTTTGGTGCACTTTAAGGGCTGGTGGTCTGTACTTCTTCAAAAACGATGAAGGCCACAACGTTACAGTCAATGGTGATCGGTATAGAGCCATGATTACTAACTTTTTCATTCCTGAATTGAAGAATCATGTTGTCCAAGAGCTGTGGTTCCAACAAGACGGCGCAACATGTCACACAGCTCGTGCGACAATCGATTTATTGAAAGACACGTTTGGTGACCGCCTAATTTCACGTTTTAGACCTGTGAATTGGCCTCCAAGATCTTGTGATTTAACACCGCTAGACTATTTTCTGTAGGGTTATGTAAATTCATTGGTCTATGCTGATAAGCCGCAAACGCTTGACCATTTGGAAGACAACATTCGCCGTGTTATTGCCAATATACGGCCACAAATGTTGGAAAAAGTCATCGAAAATTGGACGTCCAGATTGGACTACATCCGAGCCAGCCGTAGCAGTCATATGCCAGAAATCATATTTAAAATGTAATGCCACAAGAATATCTTTATAATAAAAAAAATTCATGTTAATCGAATAATACATCGTTGTTTTATTGCAATTTAAAGTTCTATTCCTCTAAAAAAAACACCCTATATATCCTCTGTTAGTAGTGTCCAGTTTCTTTTTTTGTTTTGATGTAGATAACTGCCTGAAACTTCTTCTTACTAGGAAAAATAATTAAAAACTTCCTCGCGATATTCCATAATTCTGGACAAATAACAGGTTTGCTTTTTTTAAAGCCAAAATTGCAGGAATCCGTTTCTAAACTTTAAAATCTTCATTGGTGCATATCATGATCAGTTCCCGTTGTCATGTGACATTTTTTCCCTAATGTGACCATGTAGATTAATTGCCTACTGTGGTATTACCATAGTCAAAGCATTCTCAAAATTCGTTTCAAAATCTCAATAAAAGGCAGATAAATGTTGAACGTAGGTTAAAACATACTGACAGATTGTCTGGGTTAATTTGAGAAAATTCCAGTATTATACTTCTTTAGTTTAACTCTGGAAAGAAACTTTGACATAGTCCGTGTTTTTAAAAAAATTTATGCTGTCACCTTGTACAGGCAAATTAACGTCATTAAATTAAATTTAGTAAATACATCTGCTAAACAAGTAAAATATGGCTTCCAATTGATTAAATTTTCTTCGAAAATTGAACTCACGATCTAGTTTAATGAGAGCCAATATCACTTAGAAACCCACTTACACCAAATTGACCCCCAAATTATTTCTTTGCTGACGTGGACGCCCTTGCAGGTAGTCATAGACCACTTTGGGAATCATTGGTGTAAAAGATCTTATTTAAAAAGGTATCTTGTCAATTCCTCTTAAAATGGCAATAGCATGCAATATATATATTGTTCAAGTTTTAATCTTAATTTAATCTAATTTAATCTTACACAAAAGAATGGATAACTTAATAGTCTTAGAATAGATTAGAAAAATTATGTATTTATTTCACATATTACATTCAATAAAAAGAAAAAAAAATGTCTATATAAGTAAAATTAACTTTTTTTTTCTTTGAAAATTCTTTTAACAGTTTGAAGCAATATAAATTAAATATTTAGCAATTACAGACTAGTTCATTTATTATTAAACAAAATTATCACAATATACTACGATTACAAAACAAAATCATCATAATAAATACAACTACGTTGTATTTCAATTTCGAGCTATTGCTGTTAGGATCCTTTACGAATGGTAAATAATTAATGAAAGTACTCAAAAGCTCATTAATGTTTTTCATTTTAAATGATCTACTATCGTCCTTTATAAGCGACTAAGAAAGTTATTTTTATACGAGAGGCAAATAATATTTTTTTTCATTTGAATAACAATGTCAGTCGAAAAGGTTTTAAGAAGATTACGGCACATTAAAGCGACGAAAACACACATACTTAAACATGTTAATCAACATGAAAATATTCTACGAAACTGATGACATTAATATTGATATATAAATAAATAAATAAAATAGAAAAAGCGCTAATGTAGCAAAATAATTTTTTCTTTTAACTTTATCTTACGCGATGATCGAAATTCCTGGGCATTTAAAATCTAAAAAAGAATTTGAAAATGAAAATATTGTTACCTTTTTTGTTGTCCTACATTGTCTTGTCTGTTTATGCACAGGAAACTAAAAGAATTAGTTCGGAAGTCAAATTGACACAAGATTCCCTCAGTTTTCTTCGAAAAAGGGTCTTTTTCTCAGGGTCATACTGCCCCTTTCTTTTCATTCATAAAACTTGACCGTGCTTTTCCTCATTTTTGTTGAGACCAATCTCTGCCAAAATCTATCTCTTTCAATAGTACCCGAATTCACGTATAAAAACAGTAACAGTTATAGGAAATTAGTTGAAAGAGAAGGAACCAGATGCCGAAATTCTTCTTTATCACCCCTCTCCCTTCCCCCATGGGACCAGCGTTGGGAAACACGGCATTAAATACTAATGAATACTCGTTAAAAACATTTTAGGACTCCACAGAAAACGTGAATATTTTGCATACACATTTTTAATTTTTTCCCCTTCGAATTTTTATTCTGACTCGTATATTTTCTTCATAAACTAGTTGATTTTACAGCCAGTTTGCCGCCTCCTAAGGATGCCGCCCCCGGCATTGGCCCGGCTTGCCTTCCCCCTAGCGCCGGCCCTGTGTCTTAGAAAGCCCGCCTAGGAATGAATTTACCTAGCAAATCAACTCTAGCAGCTACCGCCCCATCTTCCAATTCTGTCCCTTCTGTTGACACCTTATCCACATTAAGTCTTTTATTATCTACCCCTTTGTTTTTTGGACAATCCCGCTTAAAATGTTTATCTGATCCGCAGGTGAAACAAGCGAATTTTTAATTTCAGTTACTTGACCTTTATCAAAGTTTCTTCTAGAAGAAAAATTATTTGACTTTTTCTCCCCAAATGGCTGTTTACCCCCAACTACCATTAAAACTTCTCTTTTCACTATCATTCCATTTAGCTCTCTTAGGTCCATCGTAGGATTTCCCTTTGGAAGCATAAAATATATCACATTGTTTGCCCAAGTCCCTGGGTTTGTACCATTCTTCCCCTTGGAGCACACCAATATGGGTCGCCGTCTCACAATCCAACATTTCAAACATTTTATCTGCTACGATCAGTTGATTAACTGACTCAAAATCATTCGTACCTCTTAATTTACAGTAGTATAACCACATCGATGTTAAACGGGACGTGAACTGAGAAAGTTTCGTCAGAGTTACGTTTGGCCTTTCTAAAATTTTCTAAACATATTTTTGGTGAGGGTTCATACTTCTTGAGCACAACCTGTTTCAAAGACTCGTAATGTTTTAATTCTTCTTCGCCTAGGTTAACTAATAAGTTTGACACTTTGTCTCCTAACATGCATAACAAAACCTTCGGTTTTAACTCGTCGCTAGCCATTTCACTAGCGAAAACTTTTTCAAGACTAGAAAAGAAATATTCCCACCTGTCTGATTTATTGGGTACCTTTACAGTTAAGAGCCTAACCATTTTAACTATTTCATCTAAAGATTTTACACGTGAGGTTTGACCATTATTTTGAGTAGCACTCTGATTAGCGTTTCTAGATAATTCTATTTCCAAGTGTAATTTTTCAATTGATAATTGTTCTTGTAGTTTTAGTTTTTGCTGCTGTTCTTTCTCTAACCTTTCGGCTGTAATAACTTCCAATAACTCTTTTGCCTCTTCCTTCTTGTCATATTTACTACAGATTATTAAATCCCTTAAAACAATTTTAGATATAGACGGATAAGGTGACTCATCTAAGTCCCGCTCTAATTGAATTAAGTCAATTTTCTTACTTCTAATGAAAAATGCCATTTTTAATAAAGCTAAACCTAATGCCAAATTACCTTCTGACAAATTTAAATACAAACACTTAAATGACCTACTACTATATATTTAAAAAGCAAAAAAAAAAGTAATAATACACTCGTTTTTTCTAAGAGTACTAAAATTCCAGAAACACAATACGAAATATCTTTGCAATAAAACTTATATACGACACAGTTATTTGTTACTAATCAGAACGCAGAACCTTTTTTTTAAAAAAAAAACACAATTAACAACATACTTTAGCTACATTACGATAGAAATATTTCTCAAATCATAAACCTACTCTTAGTTTCTTTTTTTTCATTAAAAGAAGAATCTTATGCAGGAAACAAAAAACCAATATATATACATCCTAAATTATGAGCAATGGAAATAACCTCAGATTGCATTAAACCATCAACTAACTGACAAATTGCAACACTTATGCTTAAAATGAAAAACTATTATATAATATTAAAAAAAATGCCATATTCTGAGTCATAAGTAACCTACAAAATCTCTTATTTAAAACATTTTAACAGGAAGTCTACTTGAAATACATATACATTTTTAATGGATATTTTTCACAGACTCAAACATACATTTTTCGCAACAATTTTTTCAAGATAAATTAATCTAACGAATTCTTTTTTTTAAACACTGCAACCTGCATTGTTATGCAAAGCACTTTCTATACACGAATTTTAATTTTTGAGACAACTTCAAAACAGTAAAGAATGATGATAAAAAAGAAAGAAATTATAGTTTAAAACTATGTAGAACTCTAAGTAACATATTTTACAACATTTAAAATGATTCCCTATTATTTCCAGGTAAAAAAAGTACACAATAATGTTCTTATTTCATCTGCACAATAATCCAACAACATAAAATATTGCAAATAACCAATGAAATTTTCTTTTCCAGAGATATATCTGCTTTTTTCTATTTTGATTTTTTAAAAAAACAAATTAAATATGACTGCATCCCATTACTCTTTTAAATATTTACACAATATTTTAACTTAGGGGAACAATAGCCGCTTACCTCGACATGAACGCTGTTTCTGTACTTGAACACAACAGGGATTTCCTTCGTTGTTTTCAGATCACGGCTCCATTAATCAGAAACTGAAGAAAAATACGACATCTGTTTATTCCATAGCCCAACTTGGCAGGTGATAGCAAAACTCCATATGAAGAAAGTCTAGTTTTTTCACTTGAAACTACTGCAGGACGATTCCCGGGATCCACGCGGTCATCAACTTGAAAATACACTGCAGGATTCTATTTCCTTGTTAAAAATTTTCTTTCAAACTGAATGTCCACTAGAACCTGGTTCACAATTATGTAGTTCGAACACCGATCAATTTAAATATTTTTATTTAACTTCTGCTCCATTGCATCCCACTTTTGACACCAGTGTCAACTTGTGGGTTCTTTTTGGATCGGGTCGTGTTCGAATTTTGAAAAGAAAATAATTGCAGTCTGGATTTTGTCCCTCTGTTTTATTCCACACCTTCTATGGGACATTTCTTTAAAAAATGATATATTAAGATGCAACAAGATTACAATACATCGTCCAGCTGTTTTTTCTTTATTCTATCATGTTTTTCGTGCCACCGCTCTCCTTTCTCTCTTCGTTCGGACTCGTCTCCCCTCTCGTTACCAGGTACTTCTCTTTATATCGTATGTCATGTTCGACCTGTTGCCAGGTGCAGGCAGTAGATCCTTACAATACAAGAGTTTCTTTTACAATCCATGCCATAGGAAATAAACAAACTTGCCTAGCTTTCTTCAATACATCCTGTACACTTTCCCACGCTTTGGTTTTTCCCAGAGCTCTGTAGAACCACCCTTCTCCAAGGGTAGCAAGTCCATCAAACTTCTAAAGACTTTCTTACCCTTGTACGTTTCATTTCCAGATAGGCCACAGTTGAAAAAAGTTCCGAATACCACAATCTGTTATAGAAGGCTCGAGTGGTCCAAATGTGAATAATAGTCTGTAGGGGCGTTTGCCTTTTCAACATGGGAAATTTAATCATATATGATTGAATCACTATATCCAGCCAAGCCTCAGGAGTCACAGTCCATATATTCTCTTCCGAGACATAATTCAACATTACGGCATGTGCTACGTCTGCATTTCCATGTTTAAATTCCTTATTATACGGAAATCCCTTCTCGGTCCATATAAACTCGGCCTTTATAATACAATAGTCCTCATTACAACCCTGTATTTCGATTAGAGTGTCAACAGGACAATTGAGAACGTACTGAGTCAAAAAATCAGCAAAGGTTTGGGAATAGACCATAACCAAATAAAATGGATCATTCAATCTGTTATGAATGGTAATCATCTTTCGGAAAGCACTAAATAATCAAGTTGTTGAAGCTGTAATGATAAACTCTGAGCTTCAACTAGCTTATATACATTACTGGAAAAAAGAAAAATTTTTAATTAATGACTGAGAAATGATTAAGTAATGAAACTGAGAAATATCTTCAAATAATAATAATTATTATTATTATTATATGTATATATATATATATATATATATATATATATTATACATATATATTTTATATATATATATTTTATAACTATATAATTTTTTATAAAAAAAAAGTACGTGTTTTTTATTCTACATAGGTATTCAAGCAAATGGCTTCTCCTTGGAGTGTGGATTTTGACAAACTTCCTTCCCACGAACAACAAGTTAATTACAAGTATTATAAACCTCTACCTAGGAAAAAAAGGTAAAGAAAGCAATTAAAAGCTAGAACGTGCCCAGACTGCGAAAGATATTATGCTTCTAATCCGAATCATTAATTACAAGAATCGTCAAGACATAGAGATTACGAAAGACCTAAAATCCCGCCCTTTTTTTGGGAATTGTATATTCCAGAACACTTGGAACCCACCGATGGAGAAGAATATAAATTTTCAAAAAGCAATAAATACAAAGAAACGTTTAAAAAATATCAAGAATAATTAATCAATTTATTTACACATACATACAAAAATTTCATTGCAGGAGTAGTTTGCGTAAAATGGAAACATTGGCAACATCGGCATGTGTCGATGTTGAATATCCTTCTCTGGATACAAGAGTTTGCAAATTTTTTGTAGTGATATCTCTGGCTTTTTAGGATTCACTGAAAACAAAGGTATTTTCTTTGCTGAGGTCGTCATCTCCAGATGTTATAAAACGTTCTGCAAATTCGATCGGGGTTGTAATTGGCCAGCTTGCACTCTTTCAAACCAATCTTCAACCGATTGGGAGGGTCGAGTCATTCGATGTAACAAGGAGGGTACTTCTGAAAGTTCGACGAGTCGGTTCCGTCTCGGTATGGGACACTTGAGGGTTTTCCAGCAAATGGTTTATAGTTTTTTTGGTTTGCAAGTGACAACTCAACACGTTTGCCACATTTCGGTACCCTAACAATTGTCCGCTTTAAAATAAATTTTACCGTCTGCAATAAGTCCAAACACATACATTTTTTTTCTTTTTCATTGGTCTTGTAGAGTATTTTAAAGTAAAACGACGACATAGCTCGGATCCAACACACAGGTTGTATACAGGTTCAACGCACAGGCTGTGGCGTTTATAGAAGTCCAACACTCAGGTTATTGCATTTATAGAGGTATTAGTCCAACACACAAAGGTTATGGCGTTTATAGAGGTATTAGTCCACATAGGGTGTGGCGTTCATTTATGTAGGTATTAGTCCAACACACAGGCTGAGGCGATTATATAGATTCAAAATTATTTTATATAGATTCAAAACTATTTTTATTATCTAGTATAATTTTGTTCATTAATTCATTAATTCAAAAAAATTATATATATATATATATATATATATATATATATATATATATATATATATATATATATATCCTAATATATATTATAAACGGGATTGTGAGGATGTTTGGGAGTCTTTCACGCAAAAACAACTGAATGGATTTTAATGAAACTTTACAATAGTATAGCTTATACATCAGAATAACACATAGGCTATAATTTATAGATATTGTGTGAAGTGTCCAAAATATAACAATAAATGTCAAGTAAGTAGGAAAAATTCTGCCACCTGCAAAAAACCCCCGACAGCAAATATCTATCTTTTATGTGTGAAGCTAACCTTTGCATTTTGTTTTGTCTACGCCAGGCTCCAGGACCTGCGAAAGTTTAAACAGGCAGATTGTGAGGCTGATTACAATTTTAACATGAAAAAATACATCAAAAAGTAATACATTAACGTATTACACTTCCAGATATAAATTACTAGCTGGTATACCCGTTCTTCGCACGGGTGAACTGAAAAATTAAACAACACAGATTGAAGGTTAAGGGGACTTGGCACCTTTCAAAAACCTAAAATCGATGAAAATATCGATTTTTCAATTTTTAGTTTAAAATGTAGTTTGATACCTTTGGTACAATTGAGGGAAGTTTTGAAACGATCTGATTATTTTAAACGCAGTAAAATGCATTTTAAATATTTTGACAGCTCTGTCAGCAGTTTAAATGCCACGCCCACCTCAATGTTTACATTTTTATACTTGAGACTAAATCCATTATTTTACATTAAAAACTACAGAGAAGCAGAGGAATCCGTTAAGTTTTGACTGTAACTATCAGCAAAGTTGTTTATTTACATTAGCTTTGCCATTTTCGCTTGCTGTGTGATTTTTAGTTTCATTAGTTTTTAACTTCATAGAAACCTAAAACAGCATTTTTTAATGCTACTTCAATCATAATTTTTAATGCTACTTCAATCATACATTCATTCATTTTATTATTTCTTATCTCAATTATGCCTCTTAGAAAACGTTCAGTACGTGCTTTGCAAATGAATGAAAAGCGATGGTGTAAAGCGAAAGTTGATTGTGAAGTGAACAAAAATTCAGTTTTTTCAAATGTACGCCTGGAAAAATTGAACACTGTGGTAAAAAAGGATACCTCTGCTATTGGAAATTATATATTGGTGGACTTTAACCAAGTTAACAATCTTCTTCGAAGTGCAAAGTGCCAATATTGTGAAAAACAAACTTTGATACTGGAGCTTGGAGCCAAGTTGGGATTTTCATACAATTTAAAACTATTGTGTAGCAATTGTGATGAAAACAAAACTGTTGTAAACACATCTCTAAAGTCTGTTCAGACCAGCCATGATGTGAATTTGAGCATAACTCAAGCTTTTTCACATATTGGGAAAGGTTATTCAGCTATAGAAAATTTTGTATGGTGATGAATATAGATCCTTTTTCATCAACTACATATGGGAAGTGTGCGAGACGGCTGGATAATGCATATACTCTGGCATCTGAAAACATATTTGCGGAAATCCACCGAGAAATTAAAAATGTGTACGAGAATGGAGCTGAAATCACAGATTTAAGTGTTAGTTTTGATGGAACGTGGCTAACTCGTGGTCACACCTCACTTATCGGTGTAGGATGTGTTATAGATATGCTCACCGGATATGTTGTTGACATTGAAGTGATGAGTAAGGTGTGTCGTCATTGCTCTGTGGCAAAAAATAAGCTAGGCCAGTCAAGTGCTGAATTCAGCATATGGTATGAAGGACATAAAAGCGAATGTGATATAAATCACTTGGGCTCCTCTACATCAATGGAAATGGAAGCTGCATTAACCTTGTGGAAAAGATCCACATCACTTGGATTCCGTTATATTACAGTATTATCCGATGGTGATTGTAAAACTTTTAACTACTTGTGCGAGAAAAAGTGTATGGACCTGACATTGTGATAAAAAGGAAGAATGTATTAATCATGTTAGTAAGCGGTTAGGAACAGCTTTGAGATCTACTGTAAAAGACTGTCGTGCTCAAGGTATTTCTTTAGGTGGTAAAGCTCATGGTAGTTTGAAAGAAGCCACGATTAAAAAATTAACTACTTACTACCAAAAGGCTATTTTGAGAAACAAAGGGGATGTGAATGCTATGAAAACAGCAATATATGCTACATTGTTGCATAGCATTTCTACAGATGCTAAACCTCAACATTCGAAGTGTCCTGCAGGAGAAAACTCATGGTGTTTCTACCAATCTGCGATTGGTAATGGGGAAAAACCTAACAATCATAAATTAAATGTAGGAACACCAATAAATGAAAAGTTTCTTACAAAAATTCTACCGATTTATCAAAGACTTGCATCTAATGAATTGTTAGAAAGATGCATTCGATGTGGAACACAAAATGCAAACGAAAGTTTGCATAGCATGATTTGGGCAAAGTGTCCGAAAGAAATTTTCGTAAACAAAAGACGTGTTAAGCGGGCAGTAACAGAAGCTGTCTGCGAATACAATAAGGGTACAGTACGCACCATTGTAGAAACACAGAAAGCATTAGGTGTAGCTACTGGAGGTTCAACGAAACAACTTGCTACTATCTTAGATTGTCGAAAACAAAAATTTAGAAAACGTCGTCAAAATGCCAGTAATAAGCTGGCTCTTAAACTTATTAAAAAAGCAATACATAAAAAGAGTTATTAGCTAGGAGGAGAGAAGGAATGACTTATGGCGCAGGCCAATTTTAAAACAAACCTGTTTTGAAAAAATAATACATTTTAGCATAAATTTGTTTTACTTTATTTTATTTTAGATATTGATTTAAGTAGCAAATTATTTTTATAAAAGCTTTTAAATTTTCTATTGTACATTTCATGTATTTTTATTACATTTATTTCATGTATTTCATTTATTTTTTAATATATTTCATAGATGTTTCTTGTAAAAATAAGTCACAATGATATTTCCTATTTTTCGTAATTTTGGGATCACAGACAGGCACTTTAAAAAAAAAAGCTTATATTTTTGTTTAATATTTTGAAATTGAATTGTATTATGTTTTATTTTAAAGGTATATATTTATACAACATATTGAAAAATTATTACAAAATTTAGACATTGTTTTGATATATATTTGCTGATTGGTATTCTTAAAAATGCATTTTCTCAGTTCGAGTTTTTTCATGAAATCATGGTCTTTAAAAGTACAAAACTTCTACAGATATTTATCAAACAACTTGAATTTTGGTGTGTATCTTTATTACAATGTGCTTAATTAAATTAGGGATCCATTTTTTAATATTTTGAATAAAAAAAAAAATTTTATAAAAGAAAATGTAGCAGAAGTCATGTTTTTTTAGCTTTTTTTTCCATTAATGTTTACATTTTATTTTTTTCCAAAACTAATTTGTTTGTTGCAAAATCGATCCCTAAAGTTATTACTCATAGTCTAATAAATCCCAAAAAAAATTTTGATGTCAAAATAATGATAATTGTAAAAGAAGAAGAATTTTGAAAATCGGTAAAAAATTTTTAAAAACTTTAAATTTTAATTTTTTTTTAAATTTAGGAATTTTTTTCATGGTGAAATTTCTTAGTTTAGTAGTAACTGTTAATAATATACAAAAAAAATATTTTAAAACCCTTAAATAAAAAAAAATTGAAAAAAGGTGCCGAGTCCCCTTAAAGAAGTTTTTAATGAGTTAATTTTATGTGAATTGCAAATTAAACAAAAAGAAGCTTTTTGTATATCTCAGGTAAACAAAAAAAAGAAAGAAAAAAAACACCTTTGTTAAATTTTAAGTATGTAGATCTAATAGCTGATAAAAAGGATTTTTTTTATTTATGATTCCTCGTAACCCTCTTGAGGGTCTATTTTTCAAAATACCTCTTTAAGCTGATCTCTGCTCAGCAAAAGTAACACATTGTTAAAAGTTTTGCGTATAAAATATTAAAACAAATTTACAGTTCAAAAGATAATATCGAAATACAAAACAAACTTAGTTGAAAAAGGCCAAGTGTAGGACACCCATTGCACTAAACTTGAAGAATAGTGGATAGTTAGGAATATTACAAACCTATAACAAAACTACAGTAAAATTGATACTGGATGTATATCGAAGGTTTTACAAGTCTGTCAATGCATAATTCTAAACCTTTCAAGAAAGCGTAATAATAAGTATTATAATAATTAGTAAAAAAATGGTAGTTTTAATATTTTAAAAAAATAGAAGACAAAGTAACATTTTTATTCAACTGAGAATTACTTAAATAAATTTTAATTCTTTATAGTATTTTATTTTTTAAATATGTTGCATCAGTTAAAATATACTCAAATTTTTAATATTTAATAACTACTTATCAAATTCAAAGTTTTTATAACTTCTTCATTTATAAAAATAATTGCATGAAACTTTTTTTCCGTTTTTCGAACATTTCAAAAAATACTCACAATTTTAATTCAACACTTAATACAGTTGTGAAATTTTGTAATTATAAAAATTTCTACTTTTCTGAACATACAACTATTTTTAAAAAGGTACATTTTCGTTTTCGGGTCCTAAAAAGTTGCAAAGTGAGTGAGTGAATATTAAGGTCCCACTGTTCACTTACTCAACAGATATCATAGCGAGAGGGGAAGGAGAATTTCCATGATAATGTGTTATGTATTTAAAAATGTTCAAGCAAGACCGGGGGGCGGGGAATAAACCTGTCTGACAGAAAAGAAGCAAAAAAATTACGGAATAGCGAATTTCAAGTTATACATTCGGAAAAAGGCCGAGCAACGCCGGGCTAAGCGGAATAAGGAAGGGGGTGCTAAGAGTACTAAAAGTGCTGATTTTATGAAGGAAAGGGAACGTTTTTATAAAAGTAGAGAAAGCCCGAGCAACGCCGGGCCATGCAGCTAGTATATATATATATATATATATATATATATATATATATATATATATATATATATATATATATATATATATATATATATATATATATATATATATATACAGAGTGTTTTTTTCCAGGTATAGAAGTTTAAGTTGGCATTACTTTCCAAGATGGCGACCGATTTAACAGCTGTCAAGTGATTTATTCCCAGTTTGGTTTGGCAATTCATCAAAACGATCATCAAGCAAGGCATAGATTCGTCGAATGGGCCCAAAACGAGATTGCCGTTGTTCCCGATTTTCATAAGCGAATTTTGTTTAGTGATGAAGCGCACTTCTGGTTGAATGGCTACGTCAACAAACAAAACTGCCGCATTTGGAGTGAAGCTAATCCACAAGTGTATGTCGAAACACCGTTACATCCAGAAAAACTGACTGTTTGGTGCGCTTTATGGGCTGGTGGAATCCTTCTTCAAAAACGATGAAGGCCACAACGTTACAGTCAATGGTGATTGGTATAGAGCCATGATTACTAACTTTTTCATTCCTGAATTGAACAATCATGATGTCCAGGAGCTGTGGTTCCAACAAGACGGCGCAACATGTCACACAGCTCGTGCCACAATCGATTTATTGAAAGACACGTTTGGTGACCGCCTAGTTTCACGTTTTGGACCTGTGAATTGGCCTCCAAGATCTTGTTATTTAACACCGCTAGACTATTTTTTGTGGGGCTATGTAAAGTCATTGGTCTATGCGGATAAGCCATAAACGCTTGACCATTTGGAAGACAACATTCGCCGTGTTATTGCCGATATACGGACACAAATGTTGGAAAAAGTCATCGAAAATTGGACATCCAGATTGGACTACATCCGAGCCAGCCGTGGAAGTCCTATGCCAGAAATCATATTTAAAATGTAATGCCACAAGATTATCTTTCGAATAAAAAAAATCATGTCAATCGAATAATACATCGTTGTTTTATTGGAATTTAAAGTTCGATACCTCTAAAAAAACACCATTTAGAACTTAATAAATCTTACACCACGAACTGCAATAATCATCAACTGCCACAACGCACATCAATTGTCTAACATTCCTTTACATTGCCATTCCGCTTACTCTAAGATCCTATATTTAAAGTCGGTTTATTTGCATTTCTTCTTCACATCTCGTTTCTTGGATTTGGTTGGAAAAGAGTTGCCATTAATTCTGGCCCAAAGAACCCAAAGGACTTGTTAAAGAAAAGACGCGTAAGACGTCACAACGTGTGCAACGACTTGTGCAACAACGTGTGCAATGACCTGTGCAACAACGTCTGCAACAACGTGTCTAACGACCTGCGACCCAACCTCCGATCCAGCCTGCGACCCAGCCCCGGCTACCGGCAAGTCTAATGGTACCAAAGACTAGGTGGTATCCCCTGCGTTCGAGCCCGTTTCCCAAGAGGGAAACGAAGGAACAGGCGCCTCCACAGAATTTACCACTGCCACCGCCGTTTCTCCTGCGACCTGCTTTTCCGGCACTCAATATGATTAAAACATATTTCGATAGCAATTTTGTACAACATATTCCGCAATCGGACTTTAATATGGGTTTCCCGTGGTACATAACGTACCGTTTGGGAAACCGAAAAGTATTATATACACACAGCTACACATGAATATTCTGTTATACTTTAAGTGATTCAATAAAAAAGAATTTCCCACTCTTTTTTTTTGTTAGAAATATTTCCTTTGTATGAATTTTATTTCTCAATTTCAATAATTTTAAATCACTTTAATAATTTTTAAATGATTTTAATAGATAATTTTAAATTATTTTAATAGATAATTTTAAATGATTTTAATAGATAACTTCAAATCACTTTAATAATTTTAAATGATTTTAATAGATTTCAATAATTTTAAATTATTTCAATAAATGATTTCAATAATTTTAAATGATTTCAATAAACAATTTTAATAAATAATTTCAATAATTTTAAATCTAATTTTTAATGATATCATGAAAATTTTTTACTTAATTGATATGTAACTAATCAATTGACTATAAAGGGAATTTTTACAAATTTCAATAACTGATTTTAAATGATTTCAACAATTTTAAATGTAATTTTAAATATCGTGAAAATTTTTACTTGATTGATTTGCAATTTACCGATTAAAGGGAATTTTTATAAACATGGTAAAAATCGATTGGGGTCCGGTGCTTATAATATTTTTTGACCGACTGTAACTGTTTGATATAAAATATAAATCTGTTTTAATTTAAAAGATATTTCTATTATCAAAAAGGATTTATTTTAAAAGAACAGGTAACAGGCAAATACATTGCATATATATATATATTAATGCGACGCTTACTTAATTTAAACTATTTAAAAAACTATTTAATTTATTCCCATTGAATCCATTTTAAATAAAACCCGGTTCTACTGACTTTGCATCGCATTATAGCTTAAGTTTAAACATTAGATCTTTAAAAGACAAATAAACTGTACGCTAAATCAAAAGACATTCTTTTAATTAATCATTAATTTATTTTAAAACAATAAGATTGAAATTAAGTTAAAACATAAAGATTTACTTAACTCTGAGAAAGAGGCGAGGAAGATGAGTCATGTCGCTGCTTGGAGTCCCCCCTTTGCGGTGACTAATTGGAAGGGAGGTGTCAGACCAAGTGGGTGTCAGAGAGTGCGTCAAAAAAGAGAGAGCGTGAGACAATTCGGGGTGCATCCGCTTTTATTCCGCGGCGGCTTGCTCCTGTATTCTGGAGCGGATTCTTTACAGTAACTCAATCATTATGTCTGATTGGTCTAGAGTCAGCGGAAGGATATCCTCTCACGGTCAATGACATCCCCAAGCGTGGGAAATTCTAAAGACACCCCGATACCATGATATGATATATTTATGGGTGCGGTGCCCTTTTCCACGCGTGGGAACGCGTCACCCTTTTCGGTGGAGTAAAAAGAGACGCATTCACCAAATTCCTTCTGTTGTAAACAACAACAGGGCAGATGTAAAAATTACAGTTGCAACCTTAGGGACCGGTGACCTCCCATCAATATAGATAGATAGATAGATAGATAGATAGATAGATAGATAGATAGATAGATAGATAGATAGATAGATAGAGATAGATAGATAGATAGATAGATAGATAGATAGATAGATAGATAGATAGATAGATAGATAGATAGATAGATAGATAGATAGATAGATAGATAGATAGATAGATAGATAGATAGAGATCAATTTCCTCTCAAACAAATTTCAAAATGAAAAATCTTTAAAAATCTGATATTTAAAATTTTTTAAAAAGAGTCGGTGGGATGCGGCCCGCGTGTTGGACACCCCTGGTCTAGATGCTGCTATTCATAGATTCTATCGGGGTGTTTCTTGGGAGACCTAGGATTAATCGTAAGGCAGAATTGTAAATTGGTTCTATTTTCTGTCTGTTGCTACTTCTAGCAAAGGAAAAAAGTTGACTTCAATAGTCGAAATAGATCGGATTGTGGCATTAATAATAGTTAAAAGATGATCAGATCTTGTTCCTATTTTAGGAGAAGATAAGGCTTTAATGGCATTTAAATTTTTAAATCCTTTTCGTCGTAGGTAGAGCCGGCGTTATGGGTGGGCAAGCCGGGCCCCTGCCCTGGGTGGCAACCGTAGGAGGTAGCAAATTGGTTTTAAAATAAACTAGTTTATGAAGAAAATAAACCAAGATTCATTTCAATCTTTTGAAAAATTAATATGTTGAATTTAATAGTATATATATATATATATATATAAATATATATATATATATATATATATAATGATAATTAAATTAGATTAAAAATTAAATTCCCTATCTAGCACTTAACTCATACTTTTCATTTCATCTTCAAGTATCAAACTAATCACCCCTTTATTTATTCCAAACATATGGCCTAGCCAATAAACATGTCTAATTCCAGATCGTTAGATTTAATAGCCCTATATGTCAGTATTAACTTTCAAGCACAATAATAAAATCCGCGATATTTACCCCATCGGTATTTTAAGTGCTTACCCCCACTTAAAACACACCGTGGCGTGTTTTTTCCTCCCTGCTCTTAGCTTCAGAAGATATGTAGAAATTCTGGAATAAAGACCTTTTTAAAACTAAGTCTGATTCTGGCTCAAAACATGTCAGAATTAAAGACGGCAGGATTCTATCTGCGAATAAATTTCGAATCTTAACGTAAAACTAATCTTAATAATAAAATAATTTTAAAATAAAAACGATGCCAACGACCGTAATAAATGATGAAGAGAATTTGATGGAACATTGACTGCGCTGTATACCTCTTTGCAGAATACGTCGGGTTGCCGGAACAAAAAGGAATGCTCCATGGTAAGAAAAAAGAAGAAACGCGCTAGTAGTCCACGGAAGAACATCGCTCTTACCGCCAAAGAACTAGAATCATCGTCTTCTCCTAACAAAATTTCAGAAATTTATATTTCAAAAATGGAAGTAAAGAACGAAAATAAAATTAAGCAAAAAGAGAATATAAATGCAGATGAAGAAAAATTAAAACAATCTATAACCATTATAAAAAACGATATTCGATTTGAAGATTTATAGACTTTTTTCCAAAAATATATATAACCTGGAAATGCCCATCCAAACATTCCTTGGAAATTTTGAAAGTACGTGCGATTCCTTCAAAATAACAGAAAAACAAAAAATCCTATTTTTAACCAAGTTAGTAGATGGAGCTTTGATAAACAAATTCATATTTCTTGTTCAGTCAAATGGTGCAGATGATATATCATTTTACAATCACCCCTTTCAATAAATCAGATCTTCTAAGAGTCGTGACGTTTCGGTCGTTAAGAATTCTATATTTTTTACGCGGATAATTCAGGATTTATTTTCATCACATTTACTTAAAGGATCTTATTATTTGGAGTAGAAATAAATTTTTTTATACTATATTCACTGACTTATGCAAATTCAACAATTTTTTGTAAATTACTATTTTTTCGAAAAACTATAAGCGAAAAAAAAAAGAAAAGCAATGAAAAGTGTAAAACAAAATACCCTATACTCTGCAAGCACATACTCGTTTCCAAATTATATCTTTTAACTATTACGTTGAAAAAAAACCTCAGTAGGAAATAATCTTTGAATATTTGAATATTCCGAAAAAACATGAGTGATTATCTCCTTTAGAAATTAAGATAATGATAGAGATAAAACAGATAATAGATTTTTAGAATAATGATTTATGAAATTTCTGGATTGAATATATATATATAAATAATTACTTTAGTACAGGCAAAAAATTAAAACTACGTGTAATTTGACATTTATGTCTTGTACACTGCTGGCCACCGTAAATGCACACCCTGAAGGAAGCATGCAAATAACATGAAATTTACAACATGCATTAGCGGAGGTGAGATATGCAAATTGTCGTTCTTTTTGTGAAATCACTTCCACTCAGGTATTTTGGGACAGCACATTTATTAATAAACAAATAAGAAAAACGATCACGAGTACGTCACACAGCAAGTCTGACCCAAAAGCACACAGCGACCGGTCAGATAGTCAGCCCCGTAGAAGGAATGCGTGGAAGTGAAGCGGGAAAACGCACGTGGGCGGGTCACACAGTTATTCTTCCGCCAGAAAAAAAAAGTTCACTCACTTCACCCCAACATACCCCTCCTGCGAGTGATACATTTTTTTTCAAGCAAATATTATAGACACATACACAATACACATAAAATATAACAATAAACACAGTGACATAAAATCAAGAGAGTAATAAATTTTTTTTGCATTGAATATTCCAACTTTTCTATATTCATGGCTTTCGTCAGGAAATCTGCAATTAAAAATTATGTTTGGATATATTCTATTTTAATTGCAGTATCTTCAACTAAATCCTAACTAAATCCTTCAACCTAATCCCCAACTAGCATCTGAACTAGCATTTAAAATACCAAATTCTTTTTCATAAAACAATTTTTTATCTTTTGAGCCCATCAAATATCTTAACATTCCTTTAGCCAAATTGTAATGTCTCTTCTCTGGATTATGATTAAATTGGGATAAATAAGACGCCATAAAAGAAATATCAGGGCGAGTTCAATCAGCTAAATATAAAAGTTCACCAATTAATTCCTGATACATAGTAATATCAATAAATTCATTTGTAGAGGGAAAATTTTTGTCTTCCCTCTTCCCAATTAGAGTTTTGACACTCTTTTACAATTTTATAAATTATATTTGTCTAATAATGAATTAATGTAGTCTCACTGGGATCAATAAATACCATTTTCACATTTTTCAATTTCCATACCAAAAAACTTATTAGTTTTGTTTTCAACCTCTTCAAATACATTTTTAATCATACTAACAATATCTTCATACATTGTTACAAAAAATAGCTAAATCATCTACATACATACGTAATATAAGAACACTTTGATTATCAGATTTAATAAAAACACAATTATCAGAAGTTAATTGTTTTAAACCAAAATTTTCTAATTCACACCCTTTATTTTCATATACCAGTTTCTACCAAGCTGTGGCAAACCATAAATACTCTTTTTCAACTTAAAAACTTTATCATCTCTAATTAATTTTTCATAACCAGGAGGGGTTTACCAATTTTTCATAACATACACCCTCTCCTCAAAATCACCATATAAGTATGCAGTTTTTACATCAAAGAAATTAACATTTAACTTTAATTTAGCTGCAAAAGCAATTAACAATCGAAAAGATTCAATATTTACAACTGGTGAATACGACTCTGAATAATCTATGCTTTTAATGTGATTAAAACCAGCTGCTACATGCCTTGCTTTGTATTTCATATTTTTCTCAGCATCATCTTGTTTTAAACTATATACCCATTTAGTTTTTATTAATTTTGATTTCGTGGGTTTTTTTACGATTTTTCCCAAACTTTATGTTTATCTAACGAATCTAATTCATTCTTCATTGCTAATTTCCAATTTTGCCAATTAGCACTTTTTTGCCTCAAAATAAAAGTTTGGTTCATTATTCGTCAAATAAACAGACATCATCTTAGATTTTAGTCTTTCCGACCTTCTAACAGGTATTTGATTTTCTACATCATTTAATTCAAGTACCGGGAGTTGGATTTTGCCTGCCTGAGGCGATGACATGGTCTGAAGGGGAATTGAGTTATCATTCTCAATTTCTACAGAAACATTAATATCAAAATTAGACAATACTCCATTCTCTGTATTTGATTATTTTTGCTTCTTTCGGGAGAGACTTCAAAAAACGAGTCAATATCCCATGTTTCCTTTTCAATCTCACCTAAATATCTACTACCTTTTAAAGATTCATTGAATTTAACTGATCCCTCCTCAATTACTTTTTGATTTTTTTAATATCATAAATTCGATATCCCCTCCTTTCTCTAGCATATCCTAGAATAATTCCACGTCTTCCTGGAACTTTAAATTTATTTCTCAACACTTTCGGAACGTGAAAAAAAGCCACACAGCCAAATTTTTTGAGATAATTTAATTTCGATTTATTATCTGTCCAATTTTCTCATGAGACTTTTTCTTTCCCTTTTTGTGGTGTAACATTAGATACTTGAGTACTACAATTAATAGCTTCAGCCCAAAATTTTAAAGGAAATTTACTTTCATATAATAAATACGTGTCCATTTCTAGACGAATTGTTTTTATGTGTTATATTCCTTTGACTTGTACTTGGAAAGTTCTTGTTTCTATAGAAACACTCCTTTGCCTGGTGGTTTGCTTTTCTACAAATATAGTAAAGTCTCGTTTGCTTTTCATTTTTTCTCCTAGAATAAAATGCTTTAGCATTAATCCCATCCATGCAAGTTTTAATTGGCAAGCTGAAAGTTTCTTCTTCTTCCCTTAAAATTTGAAGTACTTCGTCCATACTTTTTCCTCTTTCAGTTTTTAAAATGTCGCGCACTTTGGAGAATTTTCCATTTAATCCTCTAAAGGTGTGGTAGACCAATTCCTTCGGCGACACGTCCAATCCAAGGAAGTGACACTCAGTCGAAATCCCCCGCGCTCTTGCAATATAATCGCCTAGAGTTTCGCCATTTTTCATGCAGATGTTCTTGAGTTCATTGCCCGAGTCAATTTTTTGATCTTCGCCTCGGCCGATGAAATTCGTTCTAAATTTTATCCCGCAGCACTTTCGCGTTGTCTTTCGCCGCGAACTGCAACGCTTGTTCATCTGCGAACGATTACTTAATGTATGCTATCGCAACTGAATTTTTTGAAAGTCACTCAATCTCATCCTTACGGGTAAGTTCTTCGGGTTTTTCGTTTAAGATTAGAGAGTCTAATCTCTTTAAGCTAAGGGCAGCTTTCATCTTAAGCTCCCAAATAAAATAGTTCGTTCCGTTTAAATCGAGAATTGTTATTTTTTCCATTGTAGGTAGATAGGTTTAAACGTTCACAAATCAACTAACATATCACACAGATCAACCACAGAATCTTGCTCTCACCTGACGTCATTTTTGTGAAATCACTTCCACTCAGGTATCTTGGGACAGCACATTTATTAATAAACAAATAAGAAAAACGATCACGAGTACAGCACACAGCAAGTCTGACCCAAAAGCACACAGCGACCGGTCAGCTAGCGAACCCCGTGGAAGGAATGCGTGGGAGTGAAGCGGGAAAACTATCGTGGGTGGGTCACACAATTATCCTTCCACCAGAAAAAATAGTTCATTCGCTTCACCCCAACACAAATGATTAGAATTTCAGCGATGACACACATCACGCGCACCTGCGGCGCCACCTCAAACCCTCCACACTGTCGACTACGGAATCTCCAACTCGCGTGACACTGATCGACCACTTGTTGAAGAGTAGAGGGAACCGGGGGCATTTTCAACTACAGAAGTAGCGACTTCTCCGACACTTTCAGTCCCAACCGGTTTCCGTCCTCTTTTGGGCAGCACATCCAAATCTCCAGTGTCTTCAAATTTCACGATTATCTTCCTCAAATCAATTCTCGATACAGGACCTTTTTGCAAATGCTTTAAGCGACGATTCTCAAGCAGAGCAGCTAAGTGGTTGCTGCCGTTCTGATAAAACAGTTTTACCGGTAAAGCTCTCTCTTTTTTTGTAAGGGTCTGATTAACGATGACAAACGCACGTTGAATGATTCTCTAGCTATAACTGCTATTTTATACAGAGGTTTTACAAATTTGAGTAAGGAACATTCAATTAAAGCCACCAGGTGGTCAAAATTTGTACTACTTTTTTATTGTAGAAATTTTTCCCATGGTTTATTTAGCATATATTCCAAGTTTCATCAAAGTCCGATAAGAAGAACATACTCCACAAGCATCTGAATAGTCCAAAGCAGAATCAACTGATTGTTATAATATGATTGTATGTAGATCTTACTAGCTAATCTATGAACAACACTATTTGACTTGATCGAGTATTTTTGAAGATCATAGAGAACAGAGAAACTAACAGATAAAATTAGCAGATTTTTGTTCGAAACAGTCGGATCATTTAAAGCTTGGCAAATAGCAAAAGTTTCAGCAGTAAAAATGGTGTTATGTTTATCGGGTTTCGAGGATTTTATGCAAATCAGTCGTAAAGAACAAGACAGTTCTTAAGAGCGGTGAGAATTTATTGTTGAAAATACAATTCTTTAGATACAGGATTCAGCAGCAATATTGGCGGAATAACTCTCAGAAGGTCTTCACACCATCAACAGCACTTAAGCACAATTATCAGCATCTAAATTACACGTATGTAAAAGATTATTCATAAGCACCTCTCGTCCAATTGAACAGCAGAGCTAATAGGTAATCACAGTCATGGCAAGTCTACTAATCGCTAGACAAAACTGTTGTTCCCACTCAGGTATATCTGGACAGCACATTTATTTATATACAGATACGAAAAAACGATCACGGATACTGCACACAGCAAGTCTGACCCAAAAGCACACAACAACTGGTCCGCCAGTGAATCCCGTAGAAGAAATGCGTGGGAGTGAAGCGGGAAAACTACGTGTGGGTGGGTCACACAGTTATCCTTTCACCACAAAAAATAGGTCAGTTGCTTCACCCCAACAAAAACTATACTAACTCATTTCAGCGAACATCTCTCTATTTATAAGGCCGGTGGACCATTTGATAAAGATATGCTTGCGTCATAGATCGTTAATTTAATTAATAGATCGTGAAATTAGTGAATTTCTTCACTAATTTCCAGAATAATCCACAAGGACCTAAACTCGCCAAATCACCAATTTTGTTACTTAAAATAATGCCAACTTGGCTCTATCGCTAAGATTTTGCATGTTCCCATTGAATCACCATTTTAACGTAAGGGACTGACTTGTTTGCGAATATTATAATTTTAATAAAATAAATGTAACATAGAGTAATATAAATGCTTTACACATCCAAATACAAATTATTTACACTCTTTTACGCAAAATTCGTGACAATAGAGTTACTGTGATTAATTCTATAAGCAAAAGAGGAATTTTCTGTAATACCTGCAATAGATGTAGTTTGCTCATTTTTCGAGGCCACAGTGGCTATTATATAAAAGTCTTGAAAATCATGATCAACTGTTTTATCGAATAAATCCCTTATAATTTGAATTGGTATTTTTTTTATTATTGAACATTTAAAAATCCCCGTGCAACACAAAGTATCACACGGGGGCTTACAGAAATAAGCACTGGGCACACATTACAAAAGAAAGAATGAATTTAAAGTCATGAAGGATTTCAATACAAACATCCGTACCTTCACTGGGATTCGAACCCAGGCCCTACGATACCGTGATCAGCGTCACTAACCCCTCAACCGGATGGGTGGTTGTGAGAATTTTATCCTGAAATTTGAAATCTTTGAAATATATTTTACATGGGAGAACTTAAAAAGATGTTATTCTGGAGATTGTGTATGCGTGATAATTTGATCACTATCAGTATTTAAAGTATATAGTATATTACTTTAAAAACTGATATATTTATTATATCAGTATTATTTTATCTTCCATAATTTTCAGATTCAGAGACTCAGGGTTATTGCTGTATAATAGAGAAAAGGTTTGCTTAGACATTTAATGAATGGAAAACTTATTTGCCGACTTCTTATTTTATCTTGTCTAGCCAGAGCACAATATTTGGAGTCCATTGTGGAAGATACAGTGCAATTTGTGGATGGCTTTGGTTTTAATGACATATATATAAAAGGTTTCAGTTGATCGTCAGACCATTTATTTATAATGTGAGATTGCAAAAATAGGTACTACAAGTGCTATTGATTAACTAGATAAGACTTTCAGCACTCGGACCATAATGCTTGTAAGCCATACCTCTGAGAGCGATGATCTTTTTCAGTGCTTTACTTTTCATTTGATTCATAATAGTGACATTTTGATTTCATTTCAAGAAATATACTCCTAAATATTTAATAAATTATTACCACGGAAAAAGGGCCCGGAACAGGGACGTGGCTACCGCCGTATCAGCCATATCAATGATACAGGGCACCCAAGCTACAGGGGCTCCAACACGTATAAGCAAAAAATCGTAAACTATTAAGATGCTCCAAAGAGGGCCCTCAAGGAATCTTTGATACAGGGTCCTCTAAGGACTAGCTACGCCAGTCCTCCGGAGATAATATATTAGGAAATGAGTGGATCTTTTTGTTCGAGAGTTCAGCAATAGTACTTTAGTCTGGGCTTAAGTTTAATTTCCAATATTTACATCATTGATTAATACTTTCTAAAGTATTTTGTAATTTATGATAAATAATATCAAACGATTGATGTGAGAAATAGAGGAATATATCATCCGCATGTATTGAACATTTGACTCCAGTTTCCAATGTTTCAAAAAAGTCTTACATGTAGATAGTGCATAATATCGGAGACAGTATATTGTTTTGGGAGAGACCCTTAAGCAGTGCTTTTTCAAATGAAAGACAATCTCTACATCGAATTTGATCTGTAACATAAAAATTCATGCATCCAAAGCGCTGTTTTCTTCATAATACTAATCTGTAAGAACTTGTAAAGGAGGTCATTTATATAAACTCAGCCATAAGCACTCTTTATATCTAGACCAGTGGTTCTCAAACTGTGGGGCGCGCCCCCTGGGGGCGCGGTAACCCTGCGAGGGGGGCGCGAGCATATTTAAAATAAAAGGTTTAAAAATAATTTTTTGGAATGAAGTAATGCGACGCTGGTTTTACTTAAATTATTTAATTTATTCTCCTTAAATCCATTTTATAAAAACCCAGGTTCTACTGACTTTGCATCGCATTATAGCTAAAGTTTAAACACTAAATCTTTAAAGACAATTATCAGTACTCTAAATCAAAAGCCGTTCTTTAAATAACATTAAATTTATTTTGAATATCAATAAGATTAAATTTAAGTTGAGGTACAAAGGGACGCATAACAAAATACTACTTAGCTTTTGAAAGAGGGGCGAAGGAAAAGGAGTGACATTGTCGCCGCTTGGAGTCCCGCGGAGTCCTGGATCTCAAGAGGGGTTCTTTCAGCCCTAAGTTTGTGTGAGAGAGTGCCTCTCTAATCGGGGTGCACCTCGTTTTATTTGGCGGCAATTTGCCCCTATGTGCTAGAGCGGATTCTTTACAGTGTCTGCATAATTTTCTCTCATTGGTCTAGAGTCAGAGGATGATTACCGTCTCACGGTCAATGACATCCCCAAGCGCGGGAAATCCTAATAACACCCCCGATACCACGATATTTATGGGAACAATGCCCCTTTCTAGGCGTGGGAACGTGTCACCCTTTTCGGTGAGGTAAGAGAGACGCATTCACCAAATTACGTT
This sequence comes from Trichonephila clavipes, assembly GCA_019973935.1. Classification (NCBI taxonomy): domain Eukaryota; kingdom Metazoa; phylum Arthropoda; class Arachnida; order Araneae; family Nephilidae; genus Trichonephila; species Trichonephila clavipes. The sequence continues at coordinate 137,740 of BMAU01001574.1, forward strand.
TCTTGTAAACAGCAAGAGCAGGGCAGATGTAAAAATTGCAGTTGTAACTTTAGGGACCGGCGACCTCCCATCACTCCTCCCCTCTTTCAGATTAACAAAACTAGAAATAAAGAAACACAAAAATTTCAGTGAAGTAAATGTAAATACAAAATGCAATAGCGTCTGCACATCCAACACAAGAAAAATTCATTGATGAAAATGTCCATATCAAAGTGCAAAAAAAAAAATTGTATAATCAGTTCCAAAAGACTCGCCTTCCTTTCAACAGGCACTTCACGAACTCTTGATTCACAGACTCCTGGTTCACGAACGGCTGTCCACGTCCTGATGGGAGAGAAAGAAAAAATTGTCTGGAGCGTCGTAATCTTGTTGAAACAGCGTAACAGTTCATCGGTCTTGTAGTAACCCGGTGCTGTTTGAATCTTGTAGGGGTTCTGCCCATGGTGCAAGGGGGTACATCCAGAGATGATGTCCGGAGCGTCGTAATCTTGTTGAAACAGCGTAACAGTTCATCGGTCTTGAAGTAGTATGAAGAGGTCCGCGGCTCGTCCATGATGCCTGTAGTTTTATCGGCGTTTACACGTCTCTACGAAATCTGCTAAACTGCAAAAATAAAAAAAAACTTTGTCTCCCAGGGAAACCATATTAGTAATGAAACCACAATTATTAAAAAAAAAAAATAAAACTTGGCCCTTTGTGACCGCCGTCGAAGACTCCAAGCACCAACCTTCAACTCCTCTCACCTCTCATAACATAAAAATAAGAATGTAAAAAAAATTACAAGCAATTTCCAAAGTTCCTACCCAATTCCGTGAGGAAAAAAAACAAATTAACTATCAACAACTACGATGACGTTCATGTACGAAGAGGAGAAAAAAAATTCACTGAATGGATCACCCAAACAATTTACAAAAACATCAGACACAGAATGACAAATAGAAATAATTAAACAATCACAAAGAATCGTGTGCCACTAAATAATAAAAAAATTAAGACAAGTAACACATAAAAAAATCTAAATTTGCGTTTCTAACAACTGCGCTACTCACAATAACCACACATAGGAGTATTGAACAAAATACACTGATAAGAAATAAACGCTAGTGAAAACATCTATATACAATTCAAGCGTGGCACCCAGAAACAGACACCTCATAATCGTTTAACATCGAAATCTTGACACGACTAATGTGAAGTGAATGTCCCAGACCACCAAAAAAAATTACTAGCAGAACTCTTCACATACTCAAAGCATAAGAAATTGCAATGGTTCATTAAGAGCATTGATAACAATATTTCATCAAAATAATTAAGTAAAAGTAAACAAATTTTGAGATTGAAACGATGGGTGTGCATAGGTGAAGAAAAAAAAATTTATAACCTCCGAGAATGCTTAATAGCCTAAGAAATTAAAAAATTCACTTCAAGCATTGGTTACAAATAAAAGTTTAAAAAAAATTAACGTAATTAATTCAGATTTGCGAATTAAAATTCTATAAATTAACGAATCGTATGAATGGTAAAAAAAAATATTTATAACCTCTAAGAATGCTGAGTAGCCTAAGGAATTTAAAAAAATTTTTCACTACGAGCATTGGTTACAAATGAAATTAAGAAAAAAAAATTACTGTACTTAAAGTTAGAATTGCAAACCATGAGTGCGCATGTGATCAGTATGCACCCCCACTGTTTACAAAGGCAAAAAAAAAAAGCATGCCATTCCCTGCGCAAACGATTTGCTGCATGCTGCAAAAGCCAGCACAAGAGACAGAATGAAATTAAGACAAAAAAAATTTTGCAAATCCGATTGTAAAAAAAATTAACTATATCGATTAATGCTTTTAAAATAAATTTGAGAGGGAAAAAAATTTCTTCCACATTCAATACATTCGAATTTCCATTTGAGAAATGAATTCCAGAAATCACAAGTGCAGTTGAAAATTTCAGAAAAAAAAATTAAAAACATAAAATTGATATGCAACCCAAGTCATATGAGGCGACACATACAGAGTAAAGTAATTTAACTGAAAGAAAATTATTGCAAGTGCTACACATAATTAAACATAAATTCCAAGAAAAAAAATATCGCTTAACTAATCAACATAACTTTTTAACAATCTATGTAATACAATGTATCAAGTCCAGATAATATAATAACTCAAAATGTTTCACTATACGCGCAACAAATATACAAACACGAAAAAAAAAACACAAGATCCTCGATTTACAACAATACCGCTAACTCAATTCATCGAAAATCCTCTAATTAATAACTCAAATATAATTCTATAACACCAACCTAAAATTCTCAGTAACCTTAGAATGATTCCTCGATAATCCAAAATTGCCTTTACCTCAGATCGTCCACATCTTAAGCCTCAATAACACTAACTAAACTTATCTGCACCTTCCAAATAATCAATCGATTGCTCCACAATACCATTAACTAAAACCATATAAAATCATCAACTTTGTACACAAAATCTAATATGCCCAGTAACGCTAACTAGAATTATCTTCAACTTCCAAATAATTAATTGACTTCTCCGCAATAGCATTAACTAAAACCCATCTTTGCTCATCAACTTATTTACACAAAATCTCATATAATCCTCAACTTAAACTTTCCTAGATGCATCTCAAACATTATTAAATATACCACACAATCATCAATTCAACTTATCTATGTTCATCAACTTATTTACTCGAACCCGTACCAAATCATTAACTCAAATTACCCTATCTACATCAAAACAACTTTCTCAATTTTACTGTATAATTACTTCAACTCAATTTGTTCTTTTTCCAAATCCATAACTCAAAACAATCCTCTCCACTTAAAAAAATATGCTGGGTATCTGACCCCGAAGAAGAAAAAATTCCGTAAGATACAACCTTCTCCATATCAGAAAAAAAATGTTGGGCATCTGACCCCGAAGAAAAATTTCTGTAAGATACAACCTTCTCCACATCAGAAAAAAAAATGTTGGGCATCTGACCCCGAAGAAAAATTTCTGTAAGATACAACCTTCTCCATATCAGAAAAAAAATGTTGGGAATAACGGACTCTATGCGTTTTGATTTCACGATGATGAGAGAAATGTCTAATCGAACAAGATTTGACTCCGGTCAAGGCGGTGCCAGCGTCGAGACAGGTCATCAATCCATGAACCTCACCACACTACGTGGACATGCCGTAGAATCCAAAACCAACCAGCGACACTCAGAAAAGGGGGAGGCGGGACCAAAGAATTTCACCAATGTGCCGGATAGAATCACAAGCAGAGCTCCACCCAGCCCCCAGTGTCCACCCTTGATACGAGGCTTCCTTGGGGGTCCCACGAGAAAAAAAAATCGGCGGAGTCACCGGAATAATTGGACTTCGCGCCGTTTCCCCCCATCGCTCAAGCACAAAAAGATAAATTGAAAACGATCTCTCTCTCTCTCTCACTTTATTTCCATTCCTCAATTCTCAAGCAAAAACGTCCAAACAATAGATAATTCACTCCATATCAAGCATGTAGAATACACAACGCAAATTCTCAAGCAAAAACGTCCAACAACAGATAATTCACCCCAGATCAAACACGTAGAATACACAACGCAAATTTCTCAGGCAAAAACGTCCAACAACAGATAATTCACCGAATACACAACGCAAATTTCTCAAGCAAAAACGTCCAACAACCAGATAATTCACCCCAGATCAAACATGTAGAACAAACAACGCAAATTTCTCAGGCAAAAACGTCCAACAACAGATAATTCACCCCAGATCAAACATGTAGAACACACAACGCTGCTGCCATCTCCCCATCGCTCAAGTACACCAGAGACAAATTGAAAACGCAACCCAAGGACAAACACACGCAACACTATTTTAAGCACGACTCCACAGATAAGAATGCCTAATCTACACAACACTATTTTAAGCACGACTCCACAGATAAGAATGCCTAATCTACACAACACTATTTTAAGCACGACTCCACAGATAAGAATTCCTAATCTACACAACACTATTTTAAGCACGACTCCACTGATAAGAATGCCTAATCTACACAACACTATTTTAAGCACGACTCCACAGATAATCTTAATAACATCATCGTAACAACCCAAGAACTGAAGATGAAATGTCTACACCGCGGACAAACCAACCAATCCCTCCAATTCCAACAACACCTTATCTACCTCAACCCGAAACGACAACTCAGAAATTCCACAACAAGGGGGGATAAAACGAAGACTCCAAAGGGAAAAAAAATTTGCTGAGTTTCCTATCTCTATTTCAACAGCAGGGGGTGCGCAAAGGAGAAAATTCGAGAAGAAAGAAAAAAAATTTAACAACACCATTATCTGACCAAAAAAAAACTTATTACCAAATAACAAAGCAGAAATACTATTAAAATCCAAAACCACAAAAAAAATTAAATCAACATCAACACTCAGTTCAATAATCTACCCACGCGCTAACATAAATCAACACACGTAAGCCTAGCATCAACGACAAAAAATTACCATATCGACATAGACCAAAACGTTAAATTCTTAGTAAAGTTTAGCACACAAGCGAGACACAATTGTTGACTGCACATTAATTTAACAACCACAATTAATCTAAACCAACATAAGTACTATATCGACAAACAAAACCTTCAATTCCTAGTAAAGTTTAGCACGCGACCACAATTAATCTAAACCTTAAGCATACAAAAAAAATTCCAAATATCTAACAAAAAAAACAATAATTAAATCAGCATTGAAACACCTGACCGAAACACTAGAAAATTTTAAATTAAAGTTAGCAATCATAACACAGAACAAAACAACATGAGCAAAACAAATTTAAGTTTCAACATATATATAATTCCCAAAAGAACCATAAAAAATTAAAACGACCACCTCTATCCATCTCTTAACAACCATAAATTCCAAGATATAAATTCAGTAATACACAGGCACTTAAAATTAATACACCAACACAATTTAGCAATACAATTGATTCTAACAAAATGCCGCTACCAAAAAATTAATCTTCTATGCAAAATCAAAATTTAACCAGAAAGTACACAGTTATACACAATCAAATCAGCATAAACTAAGTTATTCTATAAAGGAACCTTTTGTATGAAAAAATTATTTAAAATACTAGATAATAAGCACAACACAAAATTATGTAATAAATGAAAAAAAATTCAAATATGTATGTATCGTAACAACATTCAAATTTCATGACAGGTGTCCGGAGACCCCAAAATTTGATCTTTGTTGCAAGCAAGGATTAAGGCTTAAAATTTATAAAATTAAAAATTGACGTACGTACATGATTCTCATAGCAAAAAAAATTGAATAACACTTGCATTACACAAAATTTTTAATATATTGCATAAAACACACAGCATAAAAATATTTTATCTAGAGCTAAAATTGATATTAACCACATACAACACTATGTCATTTAAGCATCAAATCAAGACATAAAACAAACTGCATAAAAAAATTGAACTGGAATTCATTAAATAACAGGAAATCATTAAATAACTGAGTACAAAATTTAATCTCACTAAAACATAAAACATGACATAAAACAAGGTGCAACTATGAGACAGGTACCATTCAATGTGTGCTCTCGAATCGACGAAGCGTAAAAATTGTAAAAAAAATTTTCAGTCTCCTTCAAAAAATTTTAGCGCGGAATAGTATTAACGAGCCGAATTGCCTGCACGAGCCCTTAAATTATACCGTGGACTTGGAACCATACCCTTAACCTCCGTCTCGTCTGGTTGCAACTCATCTAAATTGTTCAAGTGTAAATATGAAAATCACTTAATAAATGGAATCATCCGATTGACATGTGTGTTAAATCTTTTCCTCAATTGTTCTACATGTTGAACGCTATAATTGACATTAGAAAAACGCTCTATTACTCTGTAAGGACCTTCGAACTTAGGTCTGAGTTTTGGAGATAAATTAGATTTAATGTTAGGCGTCTTTATAAAACACAAGGACCCGATTTTGTAATCGTAATGATGTTGTTTTGTCGCTCTCGTACTCAATTCGACATGTGATGCCTCCTGATGTTTTAGATTATTTAAAACTCTATTGAAAATATGCTCCAAAGACGGTAAAAGTTTCTCGACATATTCATACTTATTTTGTGGTGTGTCGGAATTCCTTTCGTAAGTGTAAGATAATCGAATATCTCTGCCATGTTCTAGGAAAAAGGGCGATGTGTATGTAGCTTCATGGATCGCTGAATTTAATGCTAACATGGTGTGCGGGAGTTGCTCATCCCAATCGTTTGTGTTTTGTGAAATTGATGCCAGGATATTGGCTAGCGATTCACTGGGTTTCTCTACCCTACCGTTGACGTGAGCGGAATAACTTGATATGTGTCTTTTGTGAATATCCATGACTCTGCAAAATTCAACAAATTCGGAACTCTTAAAATATGTAGCGTTATCTATACGACTAATTTATGTGGGCAACCCCTGTGTACGATGTAATTATCAAAGAAAGCTTTTGAAATCGTACTCGACCTAATATCCGGAAGTGGAACAATGTGAATGTATTTTGTGAATGCATCCATCATAGATAAAACATAGCTATTACCTTTAGGCGTGGTTTTTAAAGGACCGAAAATATCCATATGACACGTTTCTCCTGGTTCTTTACTTTGTTCTACTGGTTGATGGGGTGCAGACGGAATTTTAAAGGCGTTTTTTTGAGATAAGCAAATGGTGCAAGAACGAACAAAATTTTTAGTATCTTTGTACATATTCTGCCAAAAGAAGTTTTCGCTGAGTCGATGATATGTTTTAAAAAATTTAAGATGCCCTCCATATTCTGAATGAACAGATTCGAGAATTTTAGCTTTTAGACAATGTGGAATGCAAACTTGCTTTCTAGTGGTGTTAGACCTGGGTGATCTGGAGGGGCGCTTGGACAAATGACATAACAAACCTTCCCCATTAATAAAATAGTTGCTGATTTGTGGGCTAACGTCATTTTGATCAATTTTTTGTATGATAGCGCTTAAAACAGAATCTTCATGTTGCATATTAATAAGATATTTAGAGTCCGGTAAAGCTATTGTGATGTTGTTAATATAACGGGAAAGATGATCTGCGACTGAATTTAAGGATCCCCTGATGTAGTGTATGTCGTAATTAAATTCTTCCAGAGCCAATTTCCAACGCAAAATTTTGGAAGAGGGATTTTTATTAGAAAGAAATCCTGCAAGAGGCTTATGATCAGTAAACACCTTAAATTTTCTGCCTAACAAGAAAGGTCTAAAAAAATTTAATGCTGTATATATCGCGAAAAATTCCAAAACCGTTGCGTTATATTTAGATTGTGATGGATTTAATTTCTTAGAAAAAAAATATAAAGGTTTGACTTCAGAGTTAGGATATTTTTGTTCTAAAACTGCCCCTATGCCGCGAGAAGAAGCGTCCTTTGTTATTTGTAACTCCGCGTTTTGATCAGGCAGTGCTAAGACCGGTGGATTCAATATGGCTTTCTTAATATCATCAAATGCCTCCTGCGTTTCAGATGTCCACTCAAATGGAGTGTCTTTTCTCAATAGATTCGTTAAGGGAAGTGCACGTTTAGCGAAATTCTTGATATATCTCCTATAAAAATTACAACACCCTAAGAAAGATTTAATTTGTTTTCGATCCTTTGGAACTGGAAACTCGTTAATTGATACGGACTTATCTTTATCTATAAGAATGCCTTCCGGCGTTACTACAAACCCCAAAAATTTACAACTTTTTGTTAAAAACTGTCATTTACTTGGATTAAGTTTTAAGTGAATTCTTTCAAAGCGTTCAAAAACCTTACCCAGTAGTTCAAAGTGTTCGTCTATGGTTTTAGTAAATGAAATAATGTCGTCTATATAAACCATAGCTCCGTTGTGTAATAAATCTCCAAGGACCTCCTGTGCAATTGATTGAAAAGCTTTATGTGAGTTTTTTAAACCGAAACATAATCTGTTAAATTCATATTTGTCACCGTCGGGAGTAGAGAATGCCGTCTTATGCCTGTCTGCAAAGTGTAGTGGAATTTGATTAAATGCTGACTTCATGTCTAACGCCGAAAAATAGTTTGAACCCGAAATTTCATGTAAAATGTCGTCCAATGTTGGAATAACGAAGTTATTTCGTTAAGTTTCCGAAAATCTAAAACAAGGCGCCATTTTTCTTTTTGTTTGACAAACAAGACCGGAGTATTATACTGAGAATTAGATTTCGAAATAATCCCCGCCTTCTCTAAATCTGCTATCTGACGTCGAAATTCGTTTCTTAAATTAAATGGAATTTTATAAATCGGATATTTAATGGGATAATCATGTTGTAAACTGATTCTATGATGCTCTGTAGCGGCTGCAGATAATTCTACCGTAGAGCGAGCGAAAGCACTTTTGTGCGAAATTAAAAGTTGAAATAATCTGTTTTTGATTTTGCTGTCCAAACCTGAAAGGTTGAAATCTTTCTCCGTGAGTGGGGGTAAAATATCTTGAGAAACGGGAAAATCGGAAGAAAAGTCTTCATAATTGTTGACAGTAATTATTTTCATGTTTTTGTTAAGAGTGATTATGTTATCTGAATCGTTTCTAATTTCTAGAATGGTGTCATTTGTCTGTGGATTAATATTAATTTGCGAATTAGTTAAATGAATGTTTTTAGTTTTTAGCTTTACTGAACTCTGAATAGTGGCCAATGACGTCAAATTAGGTAATGTTTCAACATGTATGCGAACATTTGTGACTGAATGGGGACCCACAGACGTTTTGTGTTTTAAAAATCCATGTATAAAGTTAATCTGTACAACACGCGGGGGGGGAGTAAATAATGAATAAGCGGAATTGAAAATTTATTAATTAACAAACGGTTTTTTCCCATATCTAAAACTGCATCCCGTAATTTCAAAAAATCGTATCCCAAAATAGCGCAATAATTATCGTTAATGTCTTGCTTCGTTATAAAAAAATATGTTGAAATTGAAATTTCCCTAATGACAATTGTATTTCATAGCAACCGATAATTTCTACCGTGTCTCCACTAACTGCTTTAATTTGAATTGAAACATTAAATTCCCTAAAGTTATCATTTTTTATTTTAGGGAAAAAAGAATTTGACATTAAAGATACGGACGCACCTGTGTCAATTAAAATTCTAAATTTGTGATGTTTAACATTAGCCTCTATTATTGGTAGATCAAATATATTGTCTCGAGATTTAATAGAAGAAAACCGCTCCTCTACCATTTGTAAAACATCTAAATAAGGCTTTCTCCGCGGAAGTTTAAAGTATCGTTTCTATTATAGCGTTGAAAACCCCTATTCCCAGAAGTTGTGTGTGTCCCTCTCACCGGATGCCTGGGGGCTGCGTAATTATAGCAAAAAGCCGATTCTCGGAAATGGACATGTCTCCCATCGAAACCGGGGTGACGTGAAACAGAAAAATCGCTAGCGGCGTTTCTCCGGGGGGCTGGTAATGGGCAGCGCGTTCGTCCCTCTTCTTTTTTCTACACTCCGCTTGTCTATGTCCTTGAATGCCACAATAAAAGCATTTGAAAACATTCTCCCTTCTGTTAAAAGAATTCCCCCCTGATTTACGAGCTGTAACTGAACTGGCTTCCTGAAGACGCCCGACCCTTAAGTTGATTTCTTCCAATCTATCTGCTAATGCTGAAAGGACCGAATTTTCCGTTTGTGCGGACGACAAACCGGATCTCTCTTAGTTGGCTATCTGGTTCAATTTCATATTTTGCTCTTCGATCAACGCCGCGTTGATTGATTCGTCTAAATTTAAAGGATCACGTGAAAGTACAAAACGACGTATGTCATTTCTCAAACCGCTTATGAAACGAGATTGTAACAGTTGGTCGTTCGCGTTCCTCACCACGGTGCTTTGAGCCGAATTTCCTGACTGGAATATCTGTGTTCCCAGTTTGTTGATGCGTGCTGCGAATTCTTGTACGCTCTCAGAAGAACCCTGGATTCACGATGAAAATAACTGTAGACGCGTTGATAAAGGGACGGCCTTCTCGAATATTCCAATAAGAATTCTTGCGATATCGTTATATTCCGTCAATTGACTGTGGGTTGGGTCGGATAAAAAAAAATATTCCTCAGCTATTCCCGCTAATTTTAATTTCAGAATAGTAACTTTCTCTTCGTTTGACCACTTGCCTAAATTCGCAACAACATTTATTTTTTCTAAGAACCTACGTATTCCTAACGATTCCCCTCCGTCGTACATTGGGATCAGATCAATTAGATTAAATTTCTCGGACGCCGTTTGCGTCAATAGGGGGTCTGATTGTCGTGTACGTGGTAGGTTTTTTTTTTAAATTAAGACAAAATTTCTAGCGAGATTAATTCACAACGGAAACCGTTAAATTCTAACTAAAACAAAATTCTAGCACTCGTGCAGGGTAAAAGAAATTCATGAACTCCTAAATTTACATAAAACTTTTAACTAATCGGCTCTCGCGTAAATACATGCATAGAGAGAAAAAAAATTCACATCAATATTAAAAAGAAAAAAATCAAAGAGCACCAGTACCTGCGTCATTCTGCACCTTGCACACTTCCTCTTACCAAAACTACAAGAAAAAAATTCATAGTATCAAATTCGAGCAATATATAGAACATAGTAGCACACGAGATAACAATTTGTTGTGGTGATCCATCAAGAAACGTTTACAATATCAAAGGCTGTAAAAAAAATTTCTGAAGACCGATCATCTCGGCACTAAATGATAGTACAAAGAAAGAAAAAAAATTTAATATCCTGTCACGGTACCAAATAATGCGACGCTGGTTTTACTTAAATTATTTAATTTATTCCCCTTAAATCCATTTTATAAAAACCCAGGTTCTACTGACTTTGCATCGCATTATAGCTTAAGTTTAAACACTAAATCTTTAAAGACAATAAACAGTACTCTAAATCAAAAGCCGTTCTTTAAATAACATTAAATTTGTTTTGAATATCAATAAGATTAAATTTAAGTTGAGGTACAAAGGGACGCATAACAAAATACTACTTAGCTTTTGAAAGAGGGGCGAGGGAAAAGGAGTGACATTGTCGCCGCTTGGAGTCCCGCGGAGTCCTGGATCTCAAGAGGGGTTCTTTCAGCCCTAAGTTTGTGTGAGAGAGTGCCTCTCTAATCGGGGTGCACCTCGTTTTATTTGGCGGCAATTTGCACCTATGTGCTAGAGCGGATTCTTTACAGTGTCTGCATAATTTTCTCTCATTGGTCTAGAGTCAGCGGATGATTACCGTCTCACGGTCAATGACATCCCCAAGCGCGGGAAATCCTAATGACACCCCCGATACCACGATATTTATGGGAACAATGCCCCTTTCTAGGCGTGGGAACGTGTCACCCTTTCCGGTGGGGTAAGAGAGACGCATTCACCAAATTCCGTTTCTTGTAAACAGCAAGAGCAGGGCAGATGTAAAAATTGCAGTTGTAACTTTAGGGACCGGCGACCTCGCATCAGAAGTAAAACAAGATGCTTTCTGACATAATAAAAAATACACATTTACACTGATATAATTTATTTTTATCATCTGGTGATCATCAAAAATAAAAGATTCCACTTTAAACACTCATTAGCCATCTTTGATCCTATAACCAAATTAAACAAATATTTTGTTTGCTTTGCGATCAATATGAGAACGATGAGAGATTTTTTTTACGTTTCTTTTCACGATATCAAACGATGAGAGATTTTTTATTACGTTTCTTTTACCCTAAAATATTACTTTAGCTGACCTTCGAACTTACAAATATGGTTATCTCCGTCTTTTTTTTTAGGGAAGTTGTAAATATATATAATATATTTCTGTTTCATCTTTTTTTCCATGTGAAAGAGTTTTATGATACATGGATAAGCATTAGTATTATGAAACATATAATGCATAATGAAAAGCGTTGTACACAATTATTTTTTAGAACATGCTACACTTTCCCCATGAACAATTTTGTAGTTTTGATTGCTGTGTTGTACGACTTATTATGGTTTATAAATGTAAATAAGCAGAATATTAAAAAATGGGCATCCGTGATCCCTATTAAAGGAAGTTGAAACTGATCAAGCAATTGAAGAACCTACTGAAATAATGTATATTAATCAAGATATATATATATATATATATATAGCGAAGGTAAATATCAGAAAAGCGTTATATGAAACGTTTGAGTTGATTTGAGTTTAGCTGGAAAATAACGTTCCTGTGTTGTTAGCGAAAAGTGTCTGTGATTTATGTCCTTTATTAAGGGCATTATTTATTTGGAACATTTTCTTTATTTTTATTGGATTTTTTCTGAAATTTTCTACGAAAAATTGAAAAGTCCTTGAAAGTAGGCAAGTATATTTTCTCTTAATTAAATTATTCACTGGAATTTTGTGATTTTTATTGTGTATAGTAAAAATAACTATAAATTAAATTATAGTTTTAAAACAAACTAAAACACACGCTTTTATAGTGAATCGAACTAAAAAGCAAAAAAAAAATATTACTTAAAAGTAAGATATACAAAATTTAATACTTATCTTGTTAATTTGTACGGTTTATAATTATGATCGTATTGTAGCTTTAGCGTCAAAGTGCATTATTATTGCATTCAGTACATTATTAATGTATAAGAGGGGCGCGATAAAAATTGTGATTGAAAAGGGGGGCGCCAGTAGTGAAAGTTTGAGAACCACTGATCTAGACTAATCCCAACGAAGTATTTCTTATCCAATTTTGCATCAGTTATTGCTTTGTAAATTGTATAAGTTGCTGTTAACTTTAAAAGGAACAAATCTATAGTGTTGATGATGAAGTTTTTGCTCTGTTATCAGAAAGAAAACAATTCGATTGGCTAAAATTCTTTCAAATATCTTAGAAAAAATTGATGTTAAAGCTATAGGTCTGTAAGAGGAGATTTGGGTCTTGTCTTTGCATGGTTTAGGAATTGGAAGATTAATAGCACGCTTCCACGACTTTGGGACAATTAAATTGTCAAATATCTGTTCAAAGAAGTGAGTCTGCCTTGTTGATTGTTGAAAAAAAGATGAATTTTTTGGAAATTTCTGTAGGCAAAGTTTCTTTTTTTTTTTTTTTTTTTTAATTTTACGTTTTAAAGCACTCGAATCATTCTAAACATACTGTAAAATTTCAAAATATCTGCATTTTTATTAAGTTATGGAACCCCTCATTTTTGATGCAGGAGAGCAGATTAAACAAAACTGCCCACTTTTCAGATAATCTGCTAGAAAAATGCCTGATAAAAAATGAAATAATGTTTTCTTTACCGCACGCAAATGAGACTATGGTGTTAATTATTGCACTCTGATTAAATATTTTACAAATGAAATCAATTTACATCCATTTCCGAAGATGAAAATATTAAACATATGTGACGAATTTGTACGGAACCTTTCCACTAATCTTCTTAGGCGTCTTTTTGGGGAATATAAATTCGCGTTTATTTCCAATCAACTCCAAAAAGATGAACGGGATATTTAAATTAGATAATGTATTTAAGTCGAGAGTTGCGAGATAGCAAGAGAGATGATGGTAGGCTATTGAGCCAGTATCTTTAAACGTATTACTAGAAGATTCAAGGAGATTAGATTCGTTAAGATGTCGTGCTGCGAGACGTACCAGAAAGCTGATATAAGCCAGCGGTAAATATAATTCACGTACGCTTAAAAAAGGCGTCAGTTTACGCTCGGAACCGTCAAACACTAATTACATCTGAATGTAATAATTTAATTAATACACGATTTATTTCAACAAAATAATAACACGAAGTGACAAAATATTTTCCTGAAATGATCACAGCACCAACTGTCGGGACCAACTTGAATTATAATAAAAGATTTTTGAATATTCGATACAGCGATCGTAGCGTAGTCTGCCGGATCCAATGTAAAACTTTCCAAGATCAACAATTTATAAATAAAAAATTAATTAAATAAACATTTCTAAACCGAATTATAAATCTAAACCATACTCGAGTCCACTAGAACAGACAAAAACTTTCATCAAAACCGGTCCAGCCGTTTAGGAGGAGTTCAGTTACATACACACGCACAGAAGAATTTCATTTATAAAGATTATTTGAAAAAGATATTAATTAAAAACATTAAAAAGCGTGAATCGCGTCTGCATTTTCGTAACAATAAAGACCGGGTTTGGCCAATTTGGCTGAAAATGAATTTTCGACGCCAACTTACGTCTTTTTCAAATCCTACTATTAGCTCACGATCTCTATACATATTTTGTTTGTTTGTTTGTTTATTTATTTATTTATCTTAGTGGAGTTTTCAATCGTTAATAAAATACAATTTAAAGCGCTCAATTGCGCTGAAATGTAATGTACATGATTATTTTGGATGACAATTGTAATTAATAAAAATTAATTGATTAAAACTAATTATTTAAAAAATTACAAATACAGCCACGTTGGCGACTTAGCGACCCTTTTGGCGACTTATGTCAAAATTTGAAAAGGTATTTTTCTCACGTGTTAAAGCATTGAGTTGAAAGGAAATTTTATATACATGATTATTTTGGATGACAATACGATACTTTAATGATAATTAATAAAAATTAAGTACCACTTAATGTTGTGATTCTGTCATATGTATATACATATTTATATTAATTGCAACTATTTAATAAAAAGTTGCTAAAATAAATTTTTCTTGGTTGATCTAAGTAGGAATTGATTTTAAAAAAAAAATTTATATTACTTGTTTATAACAATAGCGTTGTTATAACAATGCAGGTGAATGTTGAGTTGTATTTTTTGAATATTTTTAATTAATATCATTTTAACTAATTACGATATCGGACCGAATTGTGAATCCAAACCATTCTCGAATTTACTTGAACCCACACAATCGGTCCAACCGTTTAGGACTAGGAGGAGTTTAGTGACAAACACACTCACAGAAGATTTTTATATATAAATATATATATATATATATATATATATATATATATATATATATATATATATATATAAAAACAGGATATTATTATACAACATGAAATACCGAGCAAAGCGGGTGGGTAATGACTAGTATATATCTATACATACATATAAATAAAAATGAAGCGTCTGTTTGTAATTTGAAATTAACAGCTTTTTACTAAATGCATTTAAAAGTATATACGGTACTTATATGAAAGAATTAATTTTTAAAATTTTTGTCTGTCTGTCTGTCTATCTGTCTTTCTGTCAGTCTGTTTGTTCCGGTTAATCTCTGAAACGGCTGAACCAATTTTGACGAAACTTTCACTGGCAGATAGATAATGTTATGAGGAATAACTCAGGCTACTTTTATTATAGAAAAAAAATTAAGGTTCCTCGAAAATAAAATTAAAACCAATAAAATGGTGAATAATATCCGTTTCTAATAGGGATTGTTTCTCTCAATAGGGATTATTTTTATTCAATAGGGATTGTTTTATTTTGCGAGCCTTCTGTCTCAACGTTTCTAGCAGTTATATCAAACCTTTTTTGATAAGGTTACTGAGACTCGCGATATTTCCCGTTCACGTCCGATCCTAATGATTTTAACAGTCTTCACTTACCTCTTGCTTGCGGCTTCGTTTCACCCTACCCCCATCAACAGTGTCAAAGGTCACGAGTCCCTCTCCCCCCCTCTGCTTGCAGATTCGCTGCACCCTACTGCTACTAAGACCTGTTTTGAACTGTTGCATCATTGCAATGATTTCATTCTCTCTCAAAAATACTGAGCAACGTCATTTTTTCTATAACTTAGACAGCATTTAAACTTAAATCAGGAAGTTTTTGGGTTTTACGTCATTTGACTTCTCACAAGGCTCCGCATTTAAATAGAGGTAAGCCAATTTCATACCTCTATTGTTTATTTCATTGCCAAACACTGCACAAAGCAGTCACAATAAATGTTTGTCTTGCAAGAGTGATTGTACAAGTTTGATTGTGTGATGGAGGTGGCGATCGCAGAGCCAACAGGTTGTTTTATTTAGTTAAGTACGTAGATAGTTGTTTCTAAAATAAATATTTTTAATTACGTTTTAGGTGAAAAAGTACACTTACACCCTTAAATTAAGTAAGTTTATTAAAAACTGTAAATACCTTCATTTAACCTGCACAATATCTACATATAAATAAAAATGAAGTGTCTGAATGTAATTTAAAATTAACAGCTTTTTACTAAATGCATTTAAAAGTATATACGGTACTTATATGAAAAAATCAATTTTTTAAATTTTTGTCTTTCTGTCTCTATATTTGTTCCGGCTAATCTCTGAAACAGCTGCACCAATTTTGATGGAACTTTCACTGGCAGATGTTATAAGGAGTAACTTAGGCTACTTTTATTTTAAAAAAATAAATTAGGGTTCCGCGGAAATAAAATTAAAACCAATGAACAATATTCGATTCAAATAGGGATTATTTTTATTCAACATGGATTATTTTATTTCGCGAGCCTTCTGTCTCAACGATTTCTAGCAGTTATATTAAACCTTTTTGTTTCACAAAGTAGAAGAATGACATTATACTTATAGCATAGGTATTTCTTTACGTGGAATATATAATTATTAATTTTTTGAAAACTCTGCGAATTGAATAAACACTTTTTTGTTAAATTCCACGTCGACGAAGTCGCGGGTAACAGGTATTTAACATAAAATAAATGCTTCAGAAAGTAATATTAACGTATTACACATCCAGATACAAATTACTTACATTATTTTAATGCGTTTACTACACAAAATCTGTAACAATGTGTTAATTTTGCTGAGCAGAAGGAAGGTGTTTTCAAAAATCGATCCATAAGAGAGTTACGGGGCGTTATAAGTAAAAAAAAAAACTTTTTTATCAGCTATTATATCTACAGACTTAAAATTTAGCAAACATGGTTTTTTGTTCAGCTGAAATATGCAAAAAGTTGTTTTTTTGTTTAATTTACAATTCACGTAAAATTAACTCATTAAAAACTTCTTTATCCTTCAGTCTGTATTGCTTTAATTTTCAATTCACCCGTGCGAAGAACGGGTATACCAGCTAGCATATAAATATATACGTAAACTCTATCCACCATCTTAGAAATCACCCTTAGAAAATCAATTGTAGACTGTGATTTTTTATATAAATTTCCTGACTAGAATATTTTTTGGGCAGTCGTGAGGCCCATAGGTCACTGTAAATTTTTAATGTGGCCCGCAGGTCATTGTAAATTTATTCATTTGGCCCTCAAGTTTGAAAGGTTGAAGGACCCCTACTTAATTGAACCTACAAAAATCATTTTCGCTATAGCACTCGTAGTTCGGTTTGGACATGAAATTTAAGCGTCTAGGTTTATTAATGAGATTTGTTAATGAGGTATTTAATAATTATGAAATGTAATAATTTTTATTGTTAAGTCTTACAATTTTTATATTGCATTAATGTTCTGTTTTTCAGATTTTCAGAATTTAATATATTTGTAGATTTTGATTTCTCCCGAACGATAAACTTGGCAGCATTTTCGGGTGTTCTATACTAATGGCTAGCCTATATTTTACTACTTGTGCATTGTTTTTTATTTTATGCTTTGATTTAGTGTAATTTATAATTTTCCATTCCTTCATTTCCTAGTTCTTATCATGTGGTTACCCGATTTCTAGAATGTAAAATTTTTACGCTTTACTTCCTGTGTCTGTTCAACCTCCTCGGCTCGCCTTACAAACCATCACGGCTGTTTTTACCTTCCCCTAACACTTCAAATTGTTACTCTCCTTTATTTCAAGAATACTCCCCCTCTTTCGGCTCTTACTCTGCCAATTTCGGTTCAGAAGGGATTTTATTTAAAATTTTTTTATTTCTTTTTTTGCATTCTCCAATGTTTTGCTCTTTAAGCACGTGTCTAGGTGGAAAAGTGGTCTAGAAAACCTTGTGTGGCGGTATCTGAATAAGCCAGTAACACAGCTTCTGGACAGGAGTGATCACTTTGGTCTAGTTGTATGTTACGAGCTTACGAATTCATAGGTCGCGGGTTCTAACATCCCACATTGGTGACCTAGACAATTTACGAATAACTAACTTGATTTTACCTATTATTTTATTTTACTGGAAAAATGGCTGAAGTCACCTGAGTTAAAATACCTCCGCACAACTTCAGCAATCCTCAACTCTGGTTCTGCACATGCGAACGAAATTTTGCCCTCAGAGTACCGAAGCCGATTACGGACACGTGTACAAAGTTTAATTATATTTTTTCACACCTGCCACCAGAAGCCACCGCAGTTGTCAGAGACATTGATGCCCTTAGCAGAAAAGAAAACCGCAAAACATTCTGATATGTCGTGGCACCATCTACACGTATAAAGAGCAATCAAAAGTCGTCAGACCTACTTGACGCAGCAAGCAAAGACATTAGACTCACTTAACACTGCAGACTCACTTGAAGCAGCAAAAAATCGTCAGACTCACTACTTAACGCAACAGTAACAGCTCACACGCTTGCCATAACAACAAAAATCTCGTTTGTTCGCCTATTCACTGACTCACTGGTGAGGGAGTACTGTGGTGGTATCTAAATAAAGTAACACGGCCTCGGACAGGAGTGATCACTTGGTCTAGGGTATGTTACGTGCTTACGGATCCATAGTTCGCGGGTTCTATTCTCGACACAGTTCTTTCTTAAATAAGTGTGAACTTGATTGCATTCCTATCCTGCAGAGTGTTTTTTTTCAGGTATAGAAGTTTAAGTTGGCATTAATTTCAAGATGGCGACGATTTAACAGCTGTCAAGTGATTTTATCCTCAGTTTGGTTTGGCAATTCATCATGAATAGACTCACGCCTGAACAATGCTTTCAAATTGTGCAATATTATTTTGAAAATAATGGTCGCGCGCGCGCGCGCGATTTTCATAAGCGAATTTTTGTTTAGCGATGAAGCGCACTTCTGGTTGAATGGCTACGTCAACAAACAAACTGCCGCATTTGGAGTGAAGCTAATCCACAAGTGTATGTCAAAACACCGTTACATCCAGAAAAACTGACAGTTTGGTGCGCTTTATGGGCTGGTGGAATCATTGGTCCGTACTTCTTCAAAACGAAGGCCACAACGTTATAGTCAATGGTGATCGGTATAGAGCCATGATTACTAACTTTTTTCATTCCTGAATTGAACAATCATGATGTCCAGGAGATGTGGTTCCTACAAGACGGCGCAACATGTCACACAGCTCGTGCCACAATCGATTTATTGAAAGACACGTTTGGTGACCGCCTAACTTCACGTTTGAACCTGTGAATTGGCCTCCGAGATCTTGTGATTTAACACCGCTAGACTATTTTCTGTTGGGGCTATGTAAAGTCATTCGTCTATGCGGATAAACCACAAACGCTTGACCATTTGGAAGACAACATTCGCCGTGTTGGCCCATGATATACGGCCACAAATGTTGGAAAAAGTCATCGAAAAATTGACGTCCAGATTGGACTACATCCGAGCCAGCCGTGGCAGCTTCATATGCCAGAAATCATATTTAAAATGTAATGCCACAAGATTATCTTTCGAATAAAAATTTTGTCAATCGAATAATACATCGTTGTTTTATTGCAATTTAAAGTTCTATATCTCAAAAAACACCCTTTACTTACCCTCCGTAGAACATGTTTTCTTTGCTGCTGCATTTATTACCCATAATACCTTCTGGTAGTTCTCCTTGCACATGTCTTGGTGCCCCCTCCCTACTTTTCTCAAAGAACAAAATATACTTGAGTTCTTTTTCTTTCTCTCAAATAAAATAACTGGCTTCATTTTGCATTTCCTTTTGATATCAATTTTTCATGCGATTGATATCTCAAATTCATTCCCACGTTAAATCAGTGTTAATTTGTAGAAATCATAGTTTTTAAAATAAAGAATTTTAGTTCATTTCATTGTTTTTTCCACGATAGCAACTCTAAAGTAATCTCACAGATACATATTTTTAGCTACAATAATTTTTAATAGAATTTTTCAGCTACTTTTATTAATAATTCTTGATGTTTTATTGCTTGAACTGAGATCTCCAATTCAGCTATTATTGTTAATTTACATATACGTGTTAAAAAAAAAAAGATATTTGTTAGCGATGTCTTGAGATGTGCGTTTTAACTTCTTTTCTCTATCATTAAATTCCTTTTCATTATTATTTTTTTTAGATAAGTTTTTAAAACCTTTACTATTTATTTCATCACCCCTCTTATTCGTCCTGGCTTTGTCCACATTCCCTTTAGAGAGGACAAGAAAAAATCTACTATAAGAAGGAGCAGAAATAAAGTGCATTATTTCAAAGTGATACAAATCAATTGGAATGAAACGAGCTGCCTTGATAATCAGATGATTATCCAGAGAGCGGCTATATTTCAAAAATTGTTTATATCGTCGGTCCAATTATCAGAATCCGTAACTCCACAAAGGAACTAAATTTGAAAAAAGGAGTGCTATACGCGCCAGAGTTGTTTCGCGATTCCTTAATCGCACTAAGCAGCGATTGTTGTCGAATTACTTGGCATCAAGATGGCGCATAGCGGTAACTTAATCGTCAGGGAAATAATCGTTAGAACTATTTTGAAATATACTTCAAATGAAGAATATATGAATAGGTTAAAAATAACCAATATCAATCAATAATGAATATTAATATATTGTAATAAAAATTACATATATAATAATAATAATCTTTATATATATATAGTTATTCTGTGCCTGTGTATGTGACTTAACTCCTCCTAAGCGGCTGGACCGATTTTTCATGACATTTTGTTGTGTGGGTTCAAGTGGATTCGAGAATGGTTTAGATTCACAATTCGGTCCGATATAGCAATTAATTAGTTTAAAAAATATTAATAAAACACCTTAAAACGTACAATTATTTTACCCTTGTGTGTTGTTTATTCCGCTAATGCGCGGCAAGAAAAGAAAAAGAAATAAGAGGAGGAAATTTTGTTTTTCGCACGGCCATTTATATGCTGCGTGTCCGAGGGTTATAAAATCATTATACCCCTCAAGGATTAACCAAAAGTATTGTGCATTAATATGCATTGCGATAAATTTATTTATTGTAATATGATAATTAATGTACACAGGGGGAAATTTTTGAGTGATGTAAAGACAGTTGCTAGTAGTTTCGGGGTAATTATTTTAATGTAGCGTATTGTTGTGTTGAAGTTTATGCTAATTTCGAGTTGAAAGGTTTTTGTGAAGTTTAAGTGCACCTTTTTCAACGTAATTTCTATCGGGTCATTAAGACATTCAAATAAATCACGTTTTCTTCTTGGAGGGGATTGTGACGGGGCTTTAAGTGATTTTCTGTTAATCCTCTTGGGGAATCTTTGGGACCAGCAATTGAGTTATTTCACAGCCATCCCTCTCAAGAAGGAACCTTGATATGCAAATTAGATAGTATATACATAGTGGAAGTTTAGTAGGCGTAAGGAGAAGGAAAAGAAGCTGAGTTGCTGAAAGCAGTGCTGTTACGGTAAGGATCGGAATTAAGACGCGGGATTATAGGACGGACTTTAACTATTAAAATAAATTAAGCAAGTTAGGATCTTTAATATAACTTTGTGTAAAGTTCAGCTATTAGGATTTTAGGTGCTTATTCACATAGTGTTTTTTCTATCGTTATATCACTCTAGATGTTCCTCTATAGTTGGCTTGCTAATAATAAATTGAATTTCTCATGGCTGGTTTGGGTCATCAATCCTTACCCCCTACATATTTAGGACGAGAGTAGATGAAGAGATGGCTTCCCAGGCGGGAGGCCATTACAAGGTAACCATATTGTAATGTTATCACCCATCTTAGCAAGCATAAGCAACAACTTGAAGCGTAACACTCCCTATATCAAATTAGCACCCCAGAAGGAATTCGCATTCTAATAATATATTAAAAATATTTTACAGTCATATTTCCTCCGTTAAATTAGTGAATAAAAGCACCAAGAAGAGAAAAAGAATGGATAAATAAATTGAAATTTGTTTAAGTTTTGTAATACCTCGACTCGCACGATTTTCAAATCTCATCGATTCGTCTTTTGTTTGAGTGCTACACAACCCGATTACTCACTCCTCGTTTCCTGTTTTGCTGATGTACAGGTTCTGACTTATCGAGCAGAATCGAAGCTTAGTCATAATTTATTTTGAGTTATTTATTTCTTATCTACGGAGTGTGTGTTTGTTATACATATTATATCGATGCAAATTTGATAGACGGCTATGTCATCCAAACGAAGTAGAAGCCTTGGGTCTCGAAACGAAGTCTTTCGTCCAGTTTAATCAGAACAGCGAATGTCAGAGTTGGGAATTTTACAGAAGGCCTCAGTTTAATAGAAAAAGGGTTAAAAATTTAGAAAATATAGATTCTAACAAGAAGCATATTTTTCATTAAAACAAGAATTAAAAAAATTATTAGCATGCTACGAGAAAATTTAGTACAGAAAAAAAAATCTTCGCGCCGACAGACTACTCTGTTAGATTTTAGGTAACATTCCACATCAAAATAACTTCGGTTTGTGATTTTGTATTTGTGTGTTATCTAAGATTTTGTTAAACATTTTTTCTTTTTGTCTCCGGCTCCAATTGAAAACAATTTATATGCGATATTATACCCCGCCTTACGCGAATTCGATTTATGCTGTTATCACTCCGTCCCACCAATCGTGTAAGTTCGATCTTTATGTATTTTGAAATATACACTAGATATACATTACTTTATATTTTTATAATACATCTTTTAATATTTTTAAACATACAAGTTCATAAGCACACAAGCTCATGCATTATTTTTTTGCTTCCAATACTTTCCCTTACTCTCATTTTTACTGACTTATACTTTATGATTCCCTAATAGAGTTTAATAATACTTTTTTACGGTTCTCGCTGTTCGTGTTCAATTCATAATTGGAGAGTTTTTCTATAGTGTTCTCTTTCAATTGTTTGGCACTATACATACAGGTGTAGAATAAATGTCTAATATAAATGAATAGCAACATGCTGCATGAAAATCTGTTATTTTTTCTCTTTAGCTCGAAAAGATGAAAATTTTTCTCATTCAGTCTTACTCAAATTTAAGTAAAGTGACATAGCCTCCCAGCGACTGTTTTCAATCAACCTTGTAAATAGTTGTGGGAACCCCCCTGGACACTGAGATTAATTTGAGGCAAAGAATGACCAGACGCCATTTGTATAATAATAATAATTTATATTTATTCACTTGATTCAAATATCAAAAACACTAATGACAAATAGTTATCTATATGTCTAGGTCAAACAAAAGGGATTTACCTTTAATATTAAATTAAATTACGAAATATGAAATTAATGAATAACTACACACAATATCAAAGGGGTTTACCGAAATAGGAGGTCGGAGAAATACACGCAAATTGAATTAGTAGCTTTCATTAGCTTAAACTAATTTTATTAAACTAACGCTTGTAATAAGCGGTATTAAGCTAGAATATATCACCTGGTAGTAGTTATGATCTCTTCAGGTCAGGTATATAAACCTCCTAAGGTTCCTACTCTGAATACTCACAGCACAATGCTCCACTATCGTAATGCAATTGAATCCTATGAACTTTGTCACTACTGCTGCTGCTTCTTCTCCGCTAACTTACGACGCTCTCCTTAAATACCCTATCTACTTTACAAATCCCGTTTTCTCCTTTTAGAGTTGATTGGAAATATACGCGAATTTACAATCCCCAAAGACGCCTAAGAATATTAGTGGAAAGGGGCCGTAGAGATTCGTCACATAGTTACAATATTTTTGCTAAAGTATACATTTATAATAATGGTTTCCAGCAGTGTTATTAATATAGTTCTTTGAATTACATATAAAGCGTATAGAAACTAGCTGAGTATTTGGTGAAGGGGTAGTTCATTCATACACCATGCCTCTTAAATGATGTTGAAAATAATGAAAGCAATAATATGATGCAGCAGTCCTTTTTGCTAAATACGAGTACTGATGGAAATCTAATTTTCCTTTCCACACACAATTATACATTTAATTTCTGATAAGATGCATTACACAGAAGTGATGAAAGGAAAAAATATGATTATCACATAATAAGGTGGGGGTACCCAGTCTCTGGTAACAGTTAGGATTGTAGTGCTCCAAATAATATACAGTGGGTGATCGGCTAACGAACAGATCGGTTAACTAACAAATCGGTTAATGAACACTTTCAAGAAAGATTTT
Source organism: Trichonephila clavipes (assembly GCA_019973935.1). Classification (NCBI taxonomy): domain Eukaryota; kingdom Metazoa; phylum Arthropoda; class Arachnida; order Araneae; family Nephilidae; genus Trichonephila; species Trichonephila clavipes. The sequence goes on from BMAU01001574.1 coordinate 161,997, forward strand.
TTGTGTTTGGACAACGAACATACTCGAAGGTAATCAGGGATAAATCCCTGAAAATATGGATGAAATTTTGACAACTGCTAGAGATCTGGAATTGGAGGTGAACGAGGGTGAGGTGAAGAGCTCATAATGGGACATGAAGATGAACTGACGACAGAAGAACTCCAAGAAATTTTGAATGAAGAACACCAAGCAACACAACGAAATGTGTCTCCTTCTGAACAAGAGGAAGACGAAAGAGGACCAATGCCGACATTTGCCATTAAAGATCTTTTGAAAAAGTGGGCGGATGTCAGAGCAATGGTCTTAGAATGGCACCAAACCAAGCTGGTGTCAGTAGGGTTGGGGATCCTTACAACGACAATGCTATTAATTACATCCGAAAAATCTTGAAAAAGAGAAAAGCAATCGACATTGGCTATATACTTCAACGCCCCATAAGCAAAAAATGAAAAGGAATGATTAATATGCAAGACTATATATATGTATTATTTTTTTAAAAACTTACTAAGAAATTGTACATTTTTTAAAAATTTAATTTTTAGGGTCTCTAGAACGAATTAATCGATTTCACATAGAAGTCTATGGTGAATCGATGATCGGTTAACGAACAATTCGGATAGCGAACATAGTCTTGGAACGGATTATGTTTGTTGGGGAAGTGGTCCCTATGTGTTTTTGTCTCGGGAAACCAGACGAGGATGTTGACACAACTCTTTTATTTTCACACTCGTTTGCTCAGGGAGTATGTCGGAACGTTTGCGATGGGCACCGTAATTCTGCGCTCTCGCTCGTCTGATCTCCCACACACACTCTGAAAACTCTTAATTCGCGTTTTTCTTAATACACTTAATCACCGCCGCGCGGCGCCCACTGCGCATGCTCGAACATACCCCCGGCCTTGCAATATTAATATTCAACAATAGCAATACGGTTTCACAATTCACAACAAGTTTCACAAAAATTACACAATTGTTTTCAAAATTATTATATATATAAAAGATACTATAAATTTTCAGTAAAAAATAAGTTAAAATTACAATAGCACACAATTTAAAGATAAACACATAATTTCTTAAATGGAAATTAACCTTAATTATTTACATCTATAGGTAGAATACAGATCTTAGTTATGGGCCTCTTAAATTCTCCGTTCTTTGTTTTAATTTTGACTGTTCTCCCTTTACCATCAGAACCATGATGGACCTCAACGACGCGCTTTTCCAGCCTTCCACCAACTCTCAGGATTCCTTTATCATCCTGGAATATATTCAAAGATTTAAGATTACCTGACGGGTCACTTAAGTTAATGCCCTCTGGTCCTGTTTAATAAGCCAGGTTTCTGCATCATTTACCTCACTTGTAGTTAAAGGTCCCCTCTTTTTTTCACCTTGGATCTGCAATTTTCAATAAATCTATAAATATAAGAAACAATATGTTATTTTAAAATAATTATTAGAAAGGTCCATAAGATGGTTGAAAAAGTCAAAGGTCTTGGAATTCAGCAATGAAGTCTCCAGAGTTCTCTCAGACACCCTTAGTTCGAAGTCAAAGTCATCTCTCTGGGTTGGTTCTGCAATGACAGTAGTTGAATAAGTACTCTGTAGAAGCTCAGGACCATGCCACCATAGAGAGTCGTCACGAAGCTCCTCAGGAAGTAGTCCTCTAGATAACATATCTGCAGGATTCTGTTCTGATGCAATGTGATGCCACTGGTCACGGGAACTTAGTTGATGAATCTTAGACACTCGATTAGCCACGAACGTCTTCAATTCTCTTGATTCTCGATGTATCCATGAAATCACAATAGTCGAATCCGACCAAAAATGCACAGCTGTAATATGAAGATTCAATGCCTCCTTCACCTTCTTCATCAATTTAGCGGCCAGAACTGCCCCCACACAGTTCAAGTCTTGGAATGGAAATCTGCTTCAGAGGCGACACTCGGCTTTTACTCGTTACGAGACACACTTTGACTTCTCCAAGGGCAGATATAGACTTGAGATAAATGGATGAACCATACGCCTTTTCCGATGCGTCGCTAAATGCATGTAACTCAATGCTTTCCGCTCTATGAATCACAATACATCTGTCAATAGAGATGTTATTCACGGCTTTCAAAGAGTCGATAAATCGACGCCACTCCTTTTCTTCTTTAAAAGGAAGTTCATCACTCCATCCCAATTCCAGCAACCACAATCTTTGCATAAATATCTTGCCCAAGTTATGATCGGTCCGAGGAGACCCAAAGGGTCAAAGATTCTTGCAATAGTAGACAAAACCATTCTTTTGGTGAATGAAGTTGGCCTTTGTTGCTCTATTCTGAAAAGAAAAACAGTCTAACTTAGGATTCCAAATTATTCCTAGCGCTTTAGCCTCCTCAGACTCCAAAAAAGCATACTCTTGTAGATTGGAAGTTATCTCGGGTAAATTTCCACACCACTTATGAAGATGCATCCCTGCGGTCTTGAACATTTCTATTAATTGATGCTGCAATTCGATTACCTTTTCTATACTCTCGGATCCCGAAAGTATGTCATCCATGTAGCAGTCACTCATCACCACAGGAGCTGCTAAAGGAAAATTATTAGCTTCATCCATCGCTAACTGCTTCAAAGTTCTCGTGGCTAGATAAAGGTGCGCTAACTGTGCCGTAGGTGACTGTAGTTAACTCGTACGTTTTTATTGGCTCTCCATGCCCTTCTTCCACAGAATTCTTTGCAAACACGTTTGCTCCCGGATGTATGTTTATCATGCGAAACATTTTCTCTATATCCGTAGTAAAGGCATACTTGTGCTTTCGGAAGCGAACCATAATGGAAAAGAGGTCTTCTTGGATCAGTCCGCCATTAAATTGAATTGAATTTAGAGATTTCCCACTCGTTGAAGGACTTGATGCATTAAAGACAGTTCTCATTTTAGTTGTAGACTTTTTCGGGGCGATAAACACCATGGTGTGGCATGTAAAATGAAACTTCAGATCCATCCGCCTTGATTTCCCTCATGTGGCCCAAATCCTCATATTCCTGTAAAAATTTCTCATACAGGGACAAATATTCTTTATCTCTACTCAGTCGTTTCCACAATGAGTTTAATCTCTGAATCGCGGTTTGTCTGGATTCACCAAGACATGAACGATTTTCTTTTAATGGCATCGCCACCGTATATCTCCCCTGGTCATCTCTCGAATGAGTGCTTTTAAAATGGTCTTCGCAAATATCTAATTCACTGGTTTTAACAGAATCGATTTCTACATTTTCGATTTCCCAAAACTTCTTAATTGAATGCTCTAGATTATCCGCAGCCTGAATAAACCCACAATGTTCTTTTCCCTTCGCGTCTGAAGAAGTAGATCCGGAAACGATAAATCCGAAAACAGTGTTTTGAAAAATAACATTTGAACCCTCCGTCTTGAACTGTCCGGGTAACATTAATTCATAAAATACTTCTGCACCTAATAGCATTTGCACGCGCTCTGGAATACTGAAATTTTTGTCAGCTAATTTAATATTGGGAATATTATTCAGATTAAAATCGATTTTCGTTGTTGGAACAAGATCTTCCGTTATTGTAGGTACCGAAAAAAAGTCTAATGTTTTAATGTAACTCCCTTCTTTATTGCTAATAGATACTGAAACAAGCGAGTCTATTGGAATTACTGTTTTGTTTAGTCCCCAAACCGAAACATTAGCCTTGTATTTTTTCAATCCAATTAAATCGCATAAGTTCCTCGTTAAAAAGTTAGATGTACATCCGCTGTCTAAAATTACTTTGACTGGGAATAAACCATTTTCACATTTTATACAACAAATTGCTGAGCTTAGCAAAACACATTTTTTTCTGTTTATACTCGTTGCGGTTAATAAGTTATGCATTTCTACTCGCGGCTCGAAGACTGGCCGCTGATGTGTTTAGAGGTTCAAAAGTGGAGTTCCTTACTTCCTGGTTTGGCTCACGCTCTGTATAATGTATCGTTTTATGATGTCTCTTTTGACACTCAGAGCAAACAAATCTCGATTTACAGTCTTTCGCTCTATGAGATGTAGAAAGGCAATTAAAGCAAAGTTTATTAGTTTTTAATCAGATCAATTATCTTATTTATGGGAAGTTTTAAATACACTGCACACTTATATAATGGATGCGATTCAGCGCAACAAATACATTTAGAATCTTTAATCTCACTGAAAAATACCCTTGACGCGTTTTCACTGGATTATTTCTAGTAAGAACATTCGGCAAAAGTTTTTTTAAGCTCTTTCCCCGAGAAGTATTATACAAGTCTATCTCTTTGGCAAGCTCTAGTGGGCGAAACCAATCATTTCCTGCTCGAACGGAAATGTGTGACGCTGCCTCTTTTTCAAGCGAACTGAAAATTTTGTCGGACACAATAAGATCGTTTAAGTTGTCAAAATCAGAGACCTTCCTTAATTTTAAGTAATACCGCCAATTTGTAATTAAGCGAGAAGTATATTGAATATATGTTTCATTTGGATGACGCGTAGATTTTTTAAAATTGTTCAAGGAATTGATTTGCACTTGGCTCATATTCTCTTAGTATTATTGATTTTTAGTTGTTCATAATTGTTACGCTCGTCATCTTTAACATATGTTAACACATTTGAAGCTTTTTCTCCCAACAAATTTAATAAAATCTCCGGACTTGAATTTCTTGGGCACATTTTTTATACAAAGGCTCTTTCTAACGAAGCGAAAAGGAATGCCCAACCTTCAGGTCTATTAGGCACCTTCACCGCTAGGATTCGAACACTTTTCATCAACGCATCTAGCGTGTTACAACCCTCACCTGTTCTCTCGTTATCTGAATTAACATTTAAACGTGCTAATTCAAGCTCAAGCTCTTTTTCTCGTAACCTATTTTCGGCTTCTTTTTTACGGTCTTCCTCTATTCTCTTACGGTCCTCGATCGTATATTGAATTTTAATTGTTTAACAAATTCAACATCCTCTCTTTAAAATATTTATTTTCTTTAATAATTTCAGTTAACTCTCAACGATAGTTACTTTTTCAGCAACAGTCTCACCAAGTTCAAGAGCTATGATCGAAGATCTTCCTTACGGCAGTTCTTAAACATTTTCTAAAATTAATTTAGTCTCAATTTATAATAATAAAAACACAAAAGGCCACTACTCACGTCACCTTGAATAGCTCACTTCTCCGGCTCGGCTGGACGGACTATGTTGGGGAAGTGGTCCTATATGTGTTTTTGTCTCAGGAAACCAGACGAGGGATGTTGACACAAATCTTTATTTTTCACACTCGGTTGCTCAGGGGAGTATGTCGGAACGCTTGCGATCGGCACCGTAATTCTGCGCTCTCGCTCGTCTGATCTCCCACACACACTCTGAAAACTCTTAATTCGCGTTTTTCTTAATACACTTAATCACCGCCGCGCGACGCCCACTGCGCATGCTCGAACAATGTTCGTTAACCGATCACCACTGTATATCCTTCAAATATATATTATTAGGAGCACAAGCGATATGTCCTTCAAATCTTTCTAGTCTTTTTATTCAGGCAAGGAAGCTTTAAAGTGACACCTGGTGACTTCAATAGTATAGGTATGAGACTACTATATTTCCCTTTTCCCAATTTTTGCTCTCCCCAAGCTTCTCTGTATTAACCACAATATAATCTTTTAACACATCGGATGCATAGTTGCGCAAATCTGCAACAACCTGCGAAAAAAAATTCCGAGTACCTTATGAATCTGAGCGAACGAGGAACGTTTGAAGATTCATTAATTAGAAGTAGAATGGTGGAAATTGGCAAAATTTGCTGCCTGAAAAAAAAATTAAATTTTCATTTCGGCAGCGAGAATTTGCCCCGCAAGATCCGTTGTAAAAGACTCGGCCGTCAAATTCTTTGCACTTTTAGAAAATAATCTTCATTTTACTGGCACATTTGTCGCATTTACTGACGGTCGATATCAGCGAAATCTTACATAAAAAAAAGAGAACAAGATAGCCTGTACTTTTAGAAAATAAAATGGACCAAAGGTGAGAACTCGGAACACCTTTTGGTCGTAAAAACAAGGCATCCCTCATATTCCTTTAAAATAAATCCTGGTACTCACCAATAATATTTGTAAATATTCATGTTTGAATACAGATGAAGAGACACCACTAGAGTAGGACAGCAGGATGGTAAAATTTTTAATGAAATCGAATTAAAAAATTGTCTGAAATTTTAATACAAGGGTTACCACGAAAAAGAAACCAATAAGAATGAACTATAATAAACGTCATCCCCATGGTAACCACATCACCAAATGATAGAAATACAGTCGGTCGAAAAATTGTTGAGCACCGTGACCCTTTCAAAAAATGATTGGAAATGGAAAACGCGACCTTATTTGAAACCATATCGTTTGAAGCCATGAAGAACACTTTGTGGACCCTTTGGAGTCAACGGATGCATTCGACCAGCTCATGTCGTTCGTAGTTTGTACACCAGCCCAAGAACTCCAACTGCTTCACATGGTACCCTCTATTTTTATGGCGATCTCATCTCATTTCCTGGATGAATTTGAAAGGGCACTATGGACTTGACAATGCCCAGACTGAACTCTTATTGAAAAAATCTATCGGATTTATAGCCATCCAACCCATGGATCTGTCTGTCAATAATAGTTGTCTGTAGCTCATCGTATATATTTTTTGTATGTCAATAAATAATGAATCTGAAAACACACACACAAGTCTCATTTTTTTGTCAGAATGGTTTCGGTACAACACTTGTTGGACCAGTGTCGACATCGCACCACTATCGTATTTGGAAATCTGGGTCGGTGGCCGGATCGAGTCACGTATTACGAGTCAGAGTATCCTTACACCATCTTTTTTTAACCCAACTTTGGCGTGCACGTTCCTCGTTCGTTTGGAAAAACCGTCATTGTGTTTACGAGTCATTTGGATCTGACGTGGGATAAAGGAGTCGACTTAAAGTTCTTTCGCGTGGGTCGTTCCCCGTCTCGCCAGTTTTGGGAGGCGTATCAGCCTCAAAATACGGAAGCCTACCCTTTGGATCTCACGCATTGCTCGCGACTGGCGGACGTGTACGCGACCTGGTTGACGTGGTTGGACGATTGGGAAATGCATCGAAACGAGAACCTACCTTGGCGTGTAGTGTGTCCCCAACCTTGGAAATGAGGCTTTGGAAACACATGTGGAACGCTCGCATCAGAACTTGCTTTGGCCCTTGGGATGCCCTCTAACGTTACGCTTCTCGAGCATATATAAGGCAAGCTGCCCTTCTTTCTCAGATAAAGCACCATGCAACCCGTTGATTTTGCTCATGCCAACGTGTTTCATCACCAGGGCAAGCCAGTGCCCATCGAACTCTCCCGCCACGATTCCCAGCGATGGCAGTGATCCCCTGATGGGCATCACGGTGAATCATGCCGGGCTCACCTCCACGCCCCACGAAATGTGATCCAACAGCCACGAACATGAACGTCTTCGTCTAGTACACGCCCCGTTACCCAAGAGTATACCCGTGGAATACCTACCCTTTTGCGTGAGAGGCAAGTTGAGCCAGATGGGCCGAGGAGGCCTCATGGTGGTCAAAGGAACAGAACAACAAAAAAATTTTCCTAGAACTGGGAGTGTTTGCCATGTCCTTGGAGACGATGCCTGAATTCAATAACATTTACGATGGAACCTTTCCCAACTCCTTGCATGAGGAGGTGCACGAGGACGTTTCATATTGCGCCATGGTAAAATCTTACCAATTTGCCAAATACCTGCAGCAGTTTTAACAAGCTGCAGGCGGAATAGAGCCATAGAGTTTCAATTTTGTAAAAAAAGTGGACCCGGAAGTGAGGATCGAGTCGAGTTGACTCGATCCCCCTTTTTTTGGGTCCAATAATATACCAAGATTGGATCGTTCAGCTAATTTGCGCTGGGTCTCATTTATGCTGAATAATCTTTCTGAGCCAATCGATTCACGTGACCCAGCAAAGAGGTTTTAGCAGCCCTTCTCACTCTGAAGCAACATGTCTCACCTAGCCTTTTTCGCTCACGTGTTTCACCATGGTGGCCAACTTTATACCCATCGAATTGCCAACATTCCGGAGGAAGATCAGACGTTATTTGCCTCACGGTGGACCACTCGAACCTCCCTCATGACCCCAGCCGGGCCAACAGGTACATCAATGAACGGCTCCACCTGAAAAGCCACCTTCCCGGATCTGTACCCCACCTGTCTTTCTGCGTCAGGGGGCAAGGATTTTGTCACCTGGCCCGGGGTGTCTCATCGTCGTCAAAGGGCAGAGGAAAATTTTTGAAAAGCTGGGACTTTTTACAATCAACTTGGAAATGCTGCCATTTCCGGGAACCCTGCCTGACCACCTGCACGATGAGGTGCATGAGGATATATCCGAGTGCATCATGGCCCACCGATTTGCGCGATACCTGCAGCATTTTAACAAGCTGCAGGCTGAATGCAAAAAACAGACGGCTCATCTAGTAGAGTGAGTGAGTAAAAAAAAAAATTATAGCGAAAAAGGGGTTATCAAGTCGACTCGGTTTTCAAGACACACACTATGCCAACGTTGGAAGGACCAGCCAATAGAAATTGTTTCACGTGACCTCATTAGAGTATAAAAGGCCAGAAGTCATACCTCGGAATGCTTTTAAATGGCTAAGTGTTTTTTTGTTAAGACTGTCAGGATTTGGAGTCATGTTTCCATCTCACATTCTGGCAGTCTTAACAGTAAATGTTTTTAGCAAAAATCTTCAAGACCAAAATAGGAGAGCAGTTCCCCTTTTATCAGGTCCATTCATACACCAAGATTGGAACCTGTGAATCATCACCAAAATGGGAGGGCTTCTCATCTCGATGCATCACTGTGAATCGTCACCTAGATTGAAATGAGGTGGTTTGTCCCCTAGATTGGAGGACCTCTCACCAAGATGCATCAAATATAGACTACTTGTGAATAATTGTCGTCACCTAGATTGGAATGAGGTGGCCTCTCACCAAATATTTCATTTGACATGTCCAGCATTTCATTTGAGAACACGTCTCTCTGGGGTTTCTCTCGGCCCTGAAAAATCTTTTCGTGTTGAAAAATTTTGTGTCGTTCAGAGTGCGCTTTTGCATACTTTGCTTCAAACGTGAATCGAGACCCCAACAACAACGTTGGGGTATAAAAACAGGTGAAAAGGGACATGTAAAAGGAGTAGTTGGAACGTCCTTTTGACCCTAAATACAACGTTAGGGTATAAAAAGGGGGGACACAGGGCAGATCCCTTTTGAACCCTAAATGCAAGGTTGGGATAAAAAAAGTGATTCAGGTAAAACGAGTCGTCCCTTTGGGTCCTTAACGGCAAGTTTGGGATAGGCGTCATGTAAAACGAGTCGACGAAAAGGTGGGGATGACGTTTCAAATGACATGGCAATGAACGAGATGGTTTCAAACGATATGGTTTCAAATAAGGTCGTTTTCCATTTCCAATCATTTTTTGAAAGGGTCACGGAGCTCAACAATTTTTTCGACCGACTGTATTTCTATCATTTGGTGTGATGTGTTACCATGGGGATGACGTTTATTATAGTTCATTCTTATTGATTTCTTTTTCGTTGTAACCCTATTAATTTCAGACAATTTTAAATTCGATTTCATTAACACTTTTACCATCCTGCTGTCCTACTCTAGTGGTGTTCCTTCTTCTGTATTCAAACATGAATATTTACAATATTATTGGTGAGTACCAGGATTTTATTTTAAAGGAATATGAGGGGATGCTTTTTTTTTACGACCAAAGGTGTTCCGAGTTCTCACTTTTGGTCCATTTTTATTTTCTAAAAGTACAGGCTATCTGTTCTCTTTTTTATGTAAGATTTCGCTGATATCGACCGTCAGTAAATGCGACAAATGTGCCAGTAAATGAAGATTATTTTCTAAAAGTGCAAAGAATTTGACGGCCGAGTCTTTTACAACGGATCTTGCGGGGCAAATTCTCTCGCTGCCGAAATGAAAATTTAATTTTTTTTTTTCAGGCAGCAAATTTTGCCAATTTCCACCATTCTACTTCTAATTAATGAACTCTTCAAACGTTCCTCGTTCGCTCAGATTCATAAGGTACTCGGAATTTTTTCGCAGGTTGTTGCAGATTTGCGCAACTATGCATCCGATGTGTTAAAAGATTATATTGTGGTTAATACAGAGAAGCTTGGGGAGAGCAAAATTGGGAAAAGGAAATATAGTAGTCTCATACCTATACTATTGAAGTCACCAGGTGTCACTTTAAAGCTTCCTTGCCTGAATAAAAAAGACTAGAAAGATTTGAAGGACATATCGCTTCACATTGCTCCTAATAATATATATTGAAGGATATACAGTGGGTGATCGGTTAATGAACATAATCCGTTCAGACTATGTTCGCTATCCCGAATTGTTCGTTAACCGATCATCGATTCACCATAGACTTCTATGTGAAATCGGTAATTCGTTCTAGACCTTAAAATTAAATTTTTAAAAAATGTACAATTTCTTAGTAAGTTTTAAAAAATAATACATATATATAGTCTTGCATATTAATCAGTCCTTTTCATTTTTGCTGATGGGGCGTTGAAGTATATAGCCAATGTCGATTGCTTTTCTCTCTTTTTCAAGATTTTCCGGAAGTAATTAATAGCATTGTCGTTGTAAAGATCCCCAACCCTACTGACACCAGCTTGGTTTGGTGCCATTCTAAGACCATTGCTCTGACATCCGCCCACTTTTTCAAAAGATCTTTAATGGCAAATGTCTCGGCATTGGTCCTCTTTCGTCTTCCTCTTGTTCAGAAGGGGACACATTTCGTTGTGTTGCTTGGGTGTTCTTCATTCAAAATTTCTTGGAGTTCTTCTATCATCGTCAGTTTCATCCTCATGTCCCATTATGAGCTCTTCACCTCACCCTCGTTCACCTCCAATTCCAGATCTCTAGCAGTTGTCAAAATTTCATCCATATTTTCAGGGATTTATCCCTGATTACCTCCTAGTATGTGTTCGTTGTCCAAACACACAAAAAAATCTTTCTTGAAAGTGTTCATTAACCGATTTGTTAGTTAACCGATCTGTTCGTTAGCCGATCACCCACTGTATATTATTTGGAGCACTACAATCCTAACTGTTACCAGAGACTGGGTACCCCCTCCCCTTATGTGATAATCATACTTTTTCCTTTCATCACTTCTGTGTAATGCATCTTATCAGAAATTAAATGTATAATTGGAAAGGGAAAATTAGATTTCCCATCAGTACTCATTTAGCAAAAGGACTGCTGCATCATATTATTGCTTTCATTGGCCCTTTTCAACATCATTTAAGAGGCATGGTGTATGAATGAACTATCCCTTCACCAAATACTCAGCTAGTTTCTATACGCTTTATATGTAATTCCAAGAACTATATAATAACACTGCTGGAAACCATTATTATAAATGCTATACTTAGCAAAATATTGTAACTATGTGACCCGAATCTCTACGGCCCCTTTCCACTAATATTCTTAGGCGTCTTTGGGGATTGTAAATTCGCGTATATTTCAAATCAACTCTAAAAGGAGAAAACGGGATTTTGTAGATGAATGGGGCATTTAAAGAGAGCGTCGTAAGTTAGCGGAGAAGAAGCAGCAACAGTAGTGACAAAGGTTTATAGGATTCAGTCATTACGATAGTGGAGCATTGCAGTATTCAAAGGACTAAGGAGGGTTTATATACCTGACCTGAAGAGATCATAACTACTACCAGGTGATATATTCTAGCTTAATACCGCTTATTACAAGCGTTAGTTTAATAAAATTAGTTTAAGCTAATGAAAGCTACTAAATTCAATTTGCGTGTATTTCTCAGACCTCCTATTTCGGTAAACCCCTTTGATATTGTGCGTAGTTATTCATTAATTTCATATTTCGTAATTTAATTTAATATTAAAAGGTAAATCCCTTTTGTTTGTCCTAGACATATAGATAACTATTTGTCATTAGAGTTTTGATATTTGAATCAAGTGAATAAATATAAATTATTATTATACAAATGGCGTCTGGTCATTCTTTTTGCCTCAAGTGTCTTGAGTGTCCAGGGGTTCCACAACTATTTACAGGTTGATTGAAAACAGTCGCTGGAAGGCTATGTCACTTTACTTAAATTTGAGTAAGACTGAATGAGAAAAATTTTCATCTTTTCGAGCTAAAAGAGAAAAAATAACAGATTTTCATTTTGCAGCATGTTGCTATTCATTTATATTAGACATTTATTCTACACCTGTATGTATAGTGCCAAACAATTGAAAGAGAACACTATGAAAAACTCTCCAATTATGAATTGAACACGAACGAGAACCGTAAAAAAGTATTAGTATTAAACTCTATTAGGGAATCATAAAGTATAAGTCAGTAAAAATGAGAGTAGGGGGAAAATATTGGAAGTAAAAAAAATAATGTATGAGCTTGTGTGCTTATGAACTTGTATGTTTAAAAATATTAAAGATGTATTATAAAAATATAAAGTAATGTATATCTAGTGTATATTTCAAAATACATAAAGATCGAACTTACACGATTGGTGGGACGGGTGATAACAGCATAAATCAATTCGCGTAAGTCGGGGTATAATATCGCATATAAATTGTTTTCAATTGGAGCCGGAGACAAAAGAAAAAATGTTTAACAAAATCTTAGATAACACACAAATACAAAATCTCAAACCGAAGTTATTTTGATGTGGAATGTTACCTAAAATCTAACATAGTCTGTCGGCGCGAAGATTTTTTTTTTTCTGTACTAAATTTTCTCGTAGCATGCTAATAGTTTTTTTTTTAATTCTTGTTTTAATGAAAAATATGCTTCTTGTTAAGAATCTATATTTTCTAAATTTTTTAACCCTTTTCTATTAAACTGAGGCCTTCTGTAAAATTCCCAACTCTGACATTCGCTCCTCTGATTAAACTGGACGAAAGACTTCGTTTCGAGACCCAAGGGCTTCTACTTCGTTTTGGATGACATAGCCGTCTATCAAATTTGCATCGATATAATATGTATAACAAACACACCTCCGTAGATAAGAAATAAATAACTCAAAATAAATTATGACTAAGCTTCGATTCTGCTCGATAAGTCAGAACCTGTACATCAGCTAAACAGGAAACGAGGGTGAGTAATCCCGAGTTGTGTAGCGCTCAAACAAAGACGAATCGATGATTTGAAAATCATGCGAGTCGAGGGTACACAAAACTATAACGGTTTCAATTTATTTATCCATTCTTTTTCTCTTCTTGGTGCTTTTATTCACTAATTTAACGGAGGAAATATGACTGTAAAATATTTTTAATATATTATTAAAATGCGAATTCCTTCTGGGAGTACTAATTTGATATAGGAGTGTTGAATGTTCAAGTTGTTGCTTATGTTCGCCAAGATGGGCGATAACGTTACAATGTGGATTTACCTTGTAATGGCCTCCCGCATGGGGGAAGGAATTTTTCGCAGGTTGTTGCAGATTTGCGCAACTTTGCATCCGATGTGTTAAATGATTATATTGTGGTTAATATAGAGAAGCTTGGAGAGAGCAAAATTGGGAAAAGGAAAATGTAGTAGTCTCATACCTATACTATTGAAGTCACCAGATGTCACTTTAAAGCTTCCTTGCCTGAATAAAAAGACTAGAAAGATTTGAGAAGGACATGATCGCTTGTGCTCCTAATAATACATATTGAAGGATATACAGTGGGTGAACGGTTAATGAACAATCGTTCAAGACTATATTCGCTATCGAATTGTTCATTAATTGATCATCGATTCACCATAACTTCTGAAATCGATTAATTCGTTCTAGAGACCCTAAAAATTAGAATTTTAAAAATGTATAATTTCTTTTTGCTAACTTTTAAAAATAATTCTCTCATATATAGTCTTGCATATTAATCAGTCCTTTTCGTTTTTTTTTTGCTTGCATGGGGCGTTGAAGAGTATTCCCATTGTCAATGTCGATTACTTTCTCTCTTTTCAGGATTATCCGGAAGTAATTAATTTTGTGTCGTTCAGTGTGCGCTTTTGCATACTTTGCTTCAAACGTGAATCGAGATCCTAAAAACAACGTTGGGGTATAAAAACAGGTGGAAAGGGACATGTAAAAGTAGTTGGAACGTCCCTTTTGGACCCTAAATACAACGTTGGGGTATAAAAACGGGGGACACAGGCGCGTCTCTTTGGACCCTAAATGCAAGGTTTGATAAAAAAGGATTCAGGTAAAACGAGTCGTCCCTTTGGGTCCTTAACGGCAAGTTTGGGATAGGCGTCATGTAAAACGAGTCGACGAAATGGTACAGTGACGTTTCGAAGACATGGCAATGAACGAGATGATTTGAAATGACATGGCTTCAAACGATATGGTTTCAAATAAGGTCATTTTCCATTTCAATCATTTTTTGAAAGGGTCACGGTGCTCAACAATTTTTCGACCGACTGTATCAAGGTAACCATATTGTAATGTTATCGCCAATCTTGGCGAACAGCAAGCTTGGCGCGTATCACCCGATATCAAATTAGGCACCCAAACGGCTGCATTAAAATAACTATGAAGAAAAAAACGTTATAGCGACAAATTTTGGATGTGTGTCAATCAAAAGCGAAAGCAGTTCGCATTAAGAAATTTCATAACCACTACGGAGCTATGTAATGCGACCCATACGTATAAACAAATTCACATTTCAGTACAGGTGCTACTTCTTTATTGCGTCTGTTGAGGGGAAGTTTGTACTTATTTCTGTTAAGTCAACTATAGACAGATTGCTGTGAGGGAAGGCGGCTAAATAAAAGAGTGTAGTGGTTCCCCACAGACACTCACATCTCTATTACCAGTGTTTACCCCCTCTTCTGATGAAAATATGTTCACTATCGATATCGAATGCTTCCTTCAAACTGCTAGTAACTTTGTGTACTCTTCGGAGATTTTAACGCTACTCATATAATGCATGGAATTGTAATATTAACACTAACAGAGGCGAGAGCATCTCTTTAATTTGCTAACATGTTAAATATTAGTAACGCCTTTCCCCCGACTTCTACTAGTTTGGTCATAATTCTGCGAATACAATAGATATCGCATACTAAAAAAAATTTTTACTACCTCTTCTCGATTAACTCCATAAACGACTTATCCTCGGATCACAATCCTTTTTTCTAATTTTAACTTTAAACTTGCAACGGAACCCTCTAACTTAAGGCGGTCGCCACAGATTGGAATGAATTTAAAACCAATTTAAATAAAATTCTTTCCCTCTTTAACTTCCATCAACAATATTAACAATACCAACGATTCAGATTGTAAAATCGCTGAGAATTCGCCGACGTTGTCATTGAAACTCATAGCCACGCCTCCCGACCGAAAATAGGAATCGACCGTCGAAATTTCACTCGACAGCACTAAACTGGCTCATAAAAGTCAAAACTACCTTCGCAAAGATACCATCAGACACTTAATCCCATTTTAAAAACACATTACAATAAAGCACAATCAGATCAAAAGAACTTAAAAAAATATAACGATAACATATGCCAAAAGACTGGAGGCACTTAACACCACAGATAACAGCCTCTGGAGCACGCAAAGATTTTTCAAAAGCAAAGGCCAAAAATTTCACCACTAAACTGTGCAACAGGCACGGCCCAAATCTCTGATCAGCAGAAAGCTAACCTTCTCACCATTAACATTAAAAATAACTATTGAAAACGAACGGGAAAATTATACCCATAACCAAAAGGACGAATTAATTAACTCCACTGTAAATAACTTTCTATCTACACCCCCTACTACTTATATTTGAACTCTTCGGGCGAATGAAATAATTCACTACATTAAGCATGTCACGCAAAAGGCCCGGAAAGATTCTATCACTAACCGTAGCAGAATTTTCCAATTAAATTAATCCTCATACTAACCATTCTAATAAATAAAATCCTCAAATTTAATCACTTTCAGACAACTGGAAAGAAGCCATTATTTTCCCATAAACAAACCTGGCAATCCCATCTAGCATCAAGTTATAACCAATCTCTCTCCTTTCCACTATAAGTAAACTAACAGAATCCTTAATTCTCTATAGACTAAAATTCATCCATGATTAAAAAAACCCTTCTTAAATCCCAATTAATATGAGGTTTACAAATAAGCTGTCTACCTTATATTCACTTTTAAGACTAACTGAACACATCTCGGAAGGTTTCAGAGAGAAAAAAGCGCAGGGTTTTTTCTGTGGATATGAAAGCCATCAACCGTGTTTGTAATAGTTGACTTACTTTCAAACTAATATCCTATATCGAACTACCTCCTCCTCTAATTCACCTTATTCGTTCTTACTTAACCAACCGTTCTTTAAAAAATTATGATTATGAGTCTATCTGTACACATAACGTTTCTACTTGCAGGGTGTCACAAGGTTCCTTGCTTAGATTTCTCTTTAATCTCTATATTAACGATATTCCTAATTACTCATTAACAAAAGATCAATCTTTACGCGCGGAGGATACGGCCGTACACAACCTACAAAAACCTGACAATTTCTTATGCAATTAACAAACATCTTCTACTACAAAATTTCTATGACAAATGGAAAAAATTACCATTAATGTGGAAAAGTCTACAGCCATAACATTCACAAAGAGCATTCTACACCACCATTCATCATGTACAATAAACAGAATCTCTCTGGTCTCAGGAGAAAAGGCTGAATATCTTGAAATTATTTTCGATACACACTTAACATGGAAACTTCACATTTTTATACAACTCGCGATATGTTCCGGAATCATGTGTTAAACTTTACCCATTAATAGGGCGAACTCTCATTTAAGTATAGAAAACAAAGTGCTTCTCTATGCAGAAAATTATGCATCCAATAATAGCGTACGCTTGTCCAGTTTGGGGATATGCTGCTAATACCAATATTAAAATTCTAGATACTCTGCAAAATTCTCTAAGACCAGTGCTTCTCAAACTTTCAATACTGGCGCTACCCTTTTCGATCACAATTTTTATCAGCGCCCCATATACATTAATAATGCACTGAATAACAATAATGAACTTTTTGATGCTAAAAAGCTACAAAAGGCGATCTTAATTATAAACCATACAAATTAGTAACATAAAGTGATAGAATTTACATACTACTTTAAGCAAAAATAAATACAAATAATAGGATAATTATTATGTGTGTTATTTTCCTTTCTCTAATTTTTAAATTAGTTGTGCAAAATACGGTGGCTGCTTAGAAGACAAAATAATAGATATCTGCTAAATATAGAAAAAGAACTCAAGAGGGTCAATTTCACAATCATAAGCATTCTTATAAAAACTTTGCTTTTGCAAAGACAAGCCCATGGAAGTCGTTAATACTTATTAAACTTGTTCTTAATTTAGTATTAATTAATTAGTTAAACTACTATGGATTACTGATACATTAAAAAGTATACCGGCTGAAAGTACCCTTTTTGGTTGTTCATTTATAAATAAAACAGTAGAGGAAATAATCGCTGAATTTTAAGGAGAAGTAAAGCCAAGTGCGCGACAATGTTTACAAAATGTAAAATGATTTTTTTTTAAATGATTGCTCAAAGTATAAGTAGTTTAAAGCGAACTATAATTTTAAGCCTTTGAGATTATCATTTAGAATTGATGTTGAATAATGGGCAATAAATATAAAATTCAGATGAAGAATAATTGTATTATTTTTTAATATTTAAAGGCGAAAGACTTCAACATGTTTTAACCCTGGGGCAGGCGCGCACTCGATACCAATGGTCAGCGGGGTTATTGAGTCACCCCAATCACTTTTTTATAATTATTTTATAGTACACCAGTGTTTCTCAAACTTTCAATACTGGCGATTCAATTTTCAATCATAATTTCTGCACGAAAGCTTAAAAGCACTTCGTATACTATTACCATTTTTGAAAATCCTACCTATGTTAAACAGGATTTCTTCACGTTATGCACGAGAGACTTTGAAGACAAAATATATGAATCTATTAAAAAAGAAAAATAACTCAGTGTCAGTATCTGATATTAAACCTTTCTTTTGAAAAACTTTGCTCTTTACAAAGAAGACAACTAAGCCCATGGAAGTCACTGATAATTATTAAAACTTTAGATTAATTTAGTATTAGAAAAATTTGTTATAAAATACTATTCTTCAGTACTGATACGTTAAACATATACTGGCTGAAACACCGGCTCTTCGCACGAGTTAATTTTAAAAAAAATATAACATTATTCTTGATATAATAGCTAAACTGTAGGAGTAGTAAAACTGCGTGCACACGACATTGTATACAAAATGTAAAATGATTTTTAGATAAATGCTATAATTTATAAATAACTGTTTAAAAAACTGTAATTTTAAGAATCACAGAATTAGCATTTAGAATTAATGTTAAGTAATGAAGAATATAAAATTCCTATGAAGAATAATTGTGTTACTTTTTAATATTTTAAAGCGAGAAGACTTCAAAATGTTTACCCAGGAGCAGGGCACTCGATACAGGCTGATGGTAGTGCGGAGAACTCAGTCACCCCAATCATTTATTTATAATTATTTTACTCTACGATACAAATTGGAAAATTCCAGTGAATAATTTAATTAAAAAGTATACTTACCAAACTTTCAAAGAATGTTCAATCTTTTCTTTGATGATTTGAAAAAGTAATAAAACTGAACTAAAATGATTGACAAGTGATAGACCTTAATAATATAAGGACGAAAAGGGAAATACTTTTCACTAATATTACAGAAGTTACTGCTGGCAAAGCTGTCATATTTTGTTCAAGTAATTATGAATTTTAATGAGCATTCATGATCGAGTGAGTGAATATTAACGTCGCACTGATCAGCTACGAGGGGCTTTTAGAGACAGTTGTCATGTGTCAATTTTGAACCATGGTTGACGAGGACGATACTTGAGCTGGCCTCTTAGCTACCACACACCATTCAACAAGAGGACGTTTGAGCTCTTTACAAATTTAACGTGCACCTCTCCCTTTCACGACGGGTCTTTAGTGGTACTGGGCTCGAACTCGTAACACCTTTGGTGATCAACAAATAGCAAGTTGAACTTTTTCTTTCTTGTGTCTTTTGACAAGTCGAACTGAACCTTGTGGTACACTTTATGGCTTCATATTTCAGTTGATGGAGTTCTTTAGGAAACCATTGAAAATTTTCCTTTCGTTTCATGTTCACCGTGTTTCTCAATCATGAATAATATGCATCAGTTTCAACTTCCTTCAATACAGATCACAGATGCCACCGCTACCTGGTTATATAAGGAGTGTATTCAGAAAAAAATACGGATGCTCTAAAAATTATTATGACGTTTCTCACTATGCTTTATATGTTTCAGATTACTCGTAAAAATAAATCTTAGCCAAATAATCCTTCAAAAATCAATCAATTCTTTCCAAATATCGTAAAAATATTTGTAATTTGTTTACAGTTTTACCTATGAAAAGTAAATGCATAAAAGATGGGATAGTAATGCAGAGAGCCTACCAAGCAGGTTTGAAGGTCAATCACAGTAAACTGACTAGCAAATTTATTATGCTGCCTGGCTGAAAAGTGATCATGTCTTCCTTTTCTTTCTACAACTAATATACAGTATTTCAATAATAATTAAAGTGATGAAATGTTTATCTTAGAATTTTTCTCAGGGTCTGAGTTTCGTTTTCTTTTAACGAGTAATATTTTATGTTAAAAACAGAAGAACGCCAGATGATAAACATAAATTATATCAGTGTTGTGTATTTCTTTTATTATGGAAAAAAGTATTTTTGTTTCACTTCTTTCCGGTTATTTTTTAAAAAAATCATTAAATTTCGTATGCTCGCGCCCTGCGGGGTTATCGCGCCCCCAGGGCGCCCCACACTTTGAGAAACACTGCTCTAAGACGTATGACAACTTTCTTTTAATTCTTTTCGAAAGGCAAGCTGACTCAATTTCATTAGATATAGGTATCAGCTTATTAGGTATATTGCAGTATGAAATAACTAGATTAATTGCTCTAAAACTAAAAGAGAAAGCGAACGATTATAATCATGTAAAAGATTATTACTCAAGAGATTCAAATGAATTCTGAATCCCTTTCGGTAAAAATTTTTAACCACTATCGATCATCGGACAACACGGAAGGATTTTGTTTACGAATTGCGCTTATATTTTGAAGAATGGATAAGAGGTTGGGGTAAATGACTTCGAGAAATTAAAAACTTATTACTAAACGGATCAAGAAAGGAATTTCCGCTACCACTCAGGAACATTTCATAGATGATATGGTCCAATTTAATCAATCAGAGGAACTAGCTGACAAAATAAATGCGTATGAAAACGTGAGAAAAATGCGACCATCACCTGCAAACGATGGAATGACCAAGAAGTGATTCTCGAAATTTTAGCGCTAAGAATGAACAGAATACAATATAGAAAAAAATGTGTAACTCTCCTACGAATCAATCCCATTTCATTAATAGTTATCAAAGAAATCACAAAATCCCGATTTAAATGCGAACAGAAAATTTAAATGTTACAATTGTTTAGAAATCAGTTTTTTTTTGTTGTTGTTATTTTTGGTACTCATTTCTTTGTTCCAAATTTCTGAAAGTCTCGACAGCATTTGAGTGAACATACGCTGGTATGCAATCGACTGATCCGGTACGGGGAACGACCGTCGGATATTGCTCTCGAGCTTCAAATATCAACCGTACGATAATCAGCCGCTGCTGAATCACTATCAAAATGAACTACAGTATCAGCGACAATGGACGTCCTAGATTGCAATCGTCTACGAGGACCGTTATGTGTGTCTGCAGGCTCAGCATTATCGGACGAGACTAAAAACCCGTCAGCTTTCTTCCAAATTGAGACGTCGTAAAGGAATAAAGTATCACGACGAACTCCTTGTAAAGGCGCAGCATGAAAGCTATCTATATTCTAGACAATCATCAGTTCCGGGTGTCATTTCACATAACTCATTTAAAGTAAGGTTCTGGATCGCTCGCATCCATCGCACCGCTGCAATGAGACTGTATTGTTCTCCGAGGTGCCCCGATTCTGTAAAACGATTCCCGACGGATACAAGTCTCATCTCAAGAACTCGATTCCAGGAACAATATCACGTGAAAGATACAGATAGTCGTGCCGTCGCCAATTTGAAGGATATCAGTACTGAAGTCATCTACTAACGTCCCTTCACCTCGATTTTGCGACAGCAATTAGTACCGCCAAGGTAATCAATATTTATCGAGATGTAATCGACCCATACGTTCGTTGGCAGCCATGGGTCCTGATGCAATGTTTATGGACGATAACGAAAAGTACACGCAGCTGACACATACAACCAATACGTGGAACCAGAAACAGTGCTTCGAATGGAATGGTGAGCACGTTTGCCCGATTTGAACCCAATCGAGCATATCCGGGTTTCATAGGGAAATGAGTTCATCGTTCTTTCAAGAAACCTACAAGTGATATGACATCTTCGAAACTGGTCTGAGTATCATAAGATATCGATTGATGAAAATACTTTGCAGATATGAATCAATTCATCTCCATGAGTGTGGTTAAGGCTCTACTGATAAATGTATACAACTAAATACTTTTAGCACAAGAGTTAAGAACACTTTTTATACGGCTTATTTGAAAACCACTTGTTTTCCTCCTATTCTGAGTGGTATTGTTTTTTCTGTTCAAAAACCTGTGAAAATTTCATTGTTTAATAACTGCGTTCGAGTTTTTTACCATTTTTCTCTCTTTGTTGCTTATTTTTGCGATAGTGTAGATCGAAATAACTGCGATAAAACATTGCCATAACATAATCGTTTTCCATCATTTCTTAATAAACCCAATTTATTTTTGGACTCTCTTGATACAGAACTATGCTTTTCCGAGAATGCCAGAAATGTATCACAAATCCATCAAACAGTTGAGAATCCTGAGAAGTCTGTGTGTGGCAAAGTTCCAAAACTTGAAAATAACTTATACCACGCTAATTCACCCCATCATGGAATATGCATAGCTGATTTAGTCACATGCCTCGTGTTCGACCATAGATAAGATGAACATCATGCATGCAAGAAACCACAAACACATAATCATAGAACAATGGCTTCACTGACAGTGTCAAGTCACAGGAATGCGCTCTACAATCACTCGACAGCGGGGAAGGAGGATCTGGTTGTTCTAGTTTACCAACGAGATCAGAAGTCCCGAAAAAAATATATAACAAACAAGTATTTCATACATGAAACAAGAAATCAGACTCAAACGATTCTCAACATTACAATTTTGATGAAACAATCAGACAAAAGATTGGGCTGGAACACAGTACGCACGTGATTTTACAGAAACCAGTGTATGGCTATACTTCCTTAGTGAAAACACCGAAATTAGAACTTTAACTTTTCGAATCCTTCTCCAAAAAAGAACCAAAGCAGCTGATATCAAAGCCAAATGAATCAAAACCATCGATTCACACTCAAAAGAAGACTATGTTTTTGCTGTCACTGATGGATCTTCAGATGAGACTCAAGAAAATGAGCAGCTGGTATGATTTCACCTTTCACTGAGTAGCAGAGCAAAAACAATTCAAAATCGGTGCAGGAAAAATCCCATCTAACTACATATGTGAGCTCCAAGCCATTCATATAACATTGAGCGAATATTTTTAAATCTTCAAGATACAGAGAAAGCTGAAGGAATAATCATATTCAGCGACTCACGGCTGCCTTCAAGCGATTCAAAAGAGTTTCAGTGCTTGTCCTGAACTTACACACACAAAAAAAAAAAAGTTCTGCACAATATTTTCAGATTAAATTAGAGTGCATCATGCAATGGGTACCAGTCAATGTAAATTGACAAACGATAAACCTGGTGCCTCTCCTTAAGAAGCAAAGAAAACTATAAACAATGATGAACCTTTTGTAGTCACACTGAACTATATAAATTTAGTGACAAGGTCTAGATTCAAAAAAGAAACAAAACTGAAAAATTTAAATAAGTGAATTTCTGAACTACCCATCAAACAAATATAACTTTTTAGTGAATGCCCTCACCACGACACGCTTCCTGAGAGGGATGAAAATCAATTAAGACCAAACATGAACGTACCTGCAATGTAGAAACTGTCCTGACACAGAAGTGACCTGATCATCTGTTCTATTTTGGTGATCTTGACGCTAATTAGTAGTGACCGTCTTCAGGACGATCTGTATTAGGACAACTGTCTGGACATTACCGACGTGGTATACATAACCTTCGGTCCTACATGAAAATAACTTTCCAGTTTCATAAAACCGACAACCATCACTTCTTAATTTAGAGAGGTATGAATTCAGGATTCTGAGTAGCTTCTCATATCAGAACTAGTATACCATCCTCTTAACTTCCACATGATGCAAAATAAAAACTCTCAAGCTAAATTTATGCATATTATCTATGTTTGAGAGTCAAATCTTGAGCTTATAATAGTTTAGTGTTAAGCAATAACTTTGCAAATGAGTATTTAAATTCCTTCAATGTTACTATAGATTATCTTACAGCAATATGCCACATTTGTATGAACAATTTATATGAAATTATACAGATTTTTACTTAAAAGAAATTGTTTTATAAGTCATTATTTCCCAAAATTGAACAGTGCAATCTTGAGAATTGTTTCACCTCTTTTCTTTTTACTTACAATTCTACATATTTATTTTTTTAAATTTAAATTGTTTTAAATTAATGCAAAAGAATTTTATATGTATATGGTAGCAATAAAGAATTTTGAAAAACAAAAGATTTTACTATTTATCACAAAATAAGAGCATTTAATTTTAATTATATAAACATTTCTTTAAAAAAAATTTATACTATATAAGCATAACTAATGTATAATAGTATGAGAAGTAAATTTTCACTAAGAATAGAGGGTTATCAGTGCTCCATATTTTAATGAGGCAAGACTTTTTTTTTTTTATAATTAATACATAGAATTCTGTTCAGAAAAACTAATGATCAAAAACTAAAATGTGAAATTTGATATGAAAAAATGCAGACTATACATTAAACTTTTTTTTTAAAATACAAAATTTATTTTTTAAAAATTCACAAAAAATGAAAACACCAAAAAATCATGAAGACTTGTTTTCACCCATTTCTAAAACAATGTTATAACTTTAAAATAAGCTCTTCAAGAAAATCCATTATTTCTTTTGATCCATTCCACTTCCTAAAAATTGATAACTCAAGAAAAATCAAAATCCCCCCAATTTTTATATTCATTTAAATACTGTCAAAAAGCCCCCCAAAATCTATTTTAAGGTTTTTGTCAGACATGTTCTGTTTATAACAAAAATCTTTTTCATCGCATATGAATTCATGGACATGAATAATTACAGGGATGGATATTTAAAAAGTGTATTCGGATAAAATATTTCATTACTGTAAAGAGATTGGTAACTTCAAAGTTTTTATTTTAAATTAATTTTTTTAAGTTTATTTTCATATGAAATAAGACTTCTGCCTTTAATAATAGAAGCATGATCTTTAAATTTTCTATATTATTACTTTAATCATTTTTAATATAATCATAAAAAATTCATTATATAAAATCCTCCCCATCATAATTCATACATGATGAAATGAATAGCAGTGACCACATGTAATCTACCAATTTTGGATGAAGTATCCCCAATAGGAGCCAGCAAAACATAGGCTAGCCAAGAAGTGTCAGACAACATGGCAAAACAAATTTTGAAGTCTAAGACAAAATTTCATATTAATATGTTAAATTAGGCTAATGTCAAGTTTTGGCATTTACCTTAGTTATGCCAAATTTAGAAGTCAGTTAAAAAAATATCAAATATGTTGTCAAGCACCCTCAAACAGGCCCAATTGTTTGAGTTGGACTCTGTTGAAACATGCTGGTATATGCATAAATTGGCTAATTTATGCGATTGTCATCATACATGTATTATCACAACCATATAGGTGAAAACAAAATCAGCCCCAAGACAAGAAATACACCACTTTACGGTAACCACACCGGCTTTACAGTAACCACACAATTTCAATCATTTCCGTTTTCATTTACATCTCGTCACTGTTTCTCAATCCACTCCCTTTACATTAAGTTAATTTTCATTTCAGTCTAAATATTCAAAAATAAGATTATGGAGATGTGATAAAAACTGCTTCAAGGGTATATTTTATTTTGGAAGTGTAAATATCAAAATTACCATGTCATAAAATCATATTTTGGGAAATGTACTTTTAAATAGCAGTATTAAAAATTGTAATCAACAAAAAATGATTTCTTCAAAAACAATTTACAATATATACTTTTTCTACAACATAATTTATATATGACATATGAAACTATTGCACTGAGACTTCCACCTAAAATAGTGGTAGCAATACTCCATTTAAAGTTACAAATTTAAAAAATTAATATTAAAAGAACAATTAAAATTTATA
This sequence comes from Trichonephila clavipes, assembly GCA_019973935.1. Classification (NCBI taxonomy): domain Eukaryota; kingdom Metazoa; phylum Arthropoda; class Arachnida; order Araneae; family Nephilidae; genus Trichonephila; species Trichonephila clavipes. The sequence goes on from BMAU01001574.1 coordinate 187,500, forward strand.
ATACAATTTACAAACAAATATGCTTCTAATAAATAATTATTTACTTCATAAAGCTTCATTCTTATACAAACTTCATCCATATGGTTGTGATAATACAAACAAAGTGGATAAAATGGTCAGGCGAGTACAACAAAGATCAGTATGGCTTCAGTATCCAGAGTAACATTTTTTGCGTAAAAGTTATATCCAAATTAGTATTTAACATAGATTCTAATTTCAGTTTATCAATATAGTTCTGTGAATGTTTTTAATTTAAGAAGCTTGTCACCATGTTTTAGAACAAATAATTGGACGTCATATGGCACCCTATTTTGCCACCCACTTTTAGAAGGTAAAGAGTACACCTCATTTTACAAATATCTGTACACATTTATTATTAACATAAAAATCACCGGTGAAAACATTAGTTTGGATATTAGTAGCGGCATGTGATATTGCACAAGCCACTTATTAAGTTCAGCTGAATCATTGTATCCTTTTAGTCCCATAAAAAAATTCATGGGTTCTGCTGTAGCGCAACCTTCAAAGCTGATCAAAAGCAGAAAAAAAATATATTCAGAAGAATATGCATCCTTTTCCATCAATCTATTTTATTTTGGTGCAAATTCATTATCCCCAGAGAAATGTAGCAAGAACCTTAAAGAGGTACCTCACAACCTATCATAATTAATTTAGTTTGATTGTGAATGAAACACAAAAAAACAAATACAGCACAGGTCAACTGTTGCCAAAATGGCGACTTAGTACTCAAACAATGAACGGTACCAGACCCAACCTGTCAGGTAGAATCCCCCCAGAATGAAAAATTTATCCAATGTAAAAATGATTTCATGAATCAAGCATCAAATAGATTCATCATTTAGACTAAAAATCATTTAGATTAAAAGAAATATTTCAAGTGACATTCAACACAATAATAATATATCACAATTGCTGTATTGCTCGGGAAAAATCAGCTCCTCTAAATCTTGCTCAAAAAGTACCTCAGCTAAAGGACTTTTTTTTTTTCTTGGAAAGCATGAATACAGCAACTTTCTCATGAGTCAAAACTAGGAGTAAAAGGCAGCTAATAACTGGCCATATATAAAATTCCTTTTTCAGTCATTATCTAGAGTGCATGATTGCAGAGAAATAAAAACACAGCTGCTGCCAAAGAATAAATTTATACAATAACATGTAGTGCATATTTATGTAAATAAATTGAGATAAGACAACATTACCAGCACTTATCTTTTATTCCTTTGAAAAATTTAGTTGTTCATCATTACAAAGTAGTTGAAATGTTTCGTAATTATTCACATAATATAAGGCACATGTTTAGTGGCTTCTTAGCTTATTAAAATCATCCTCTCTTTTCTACAAAACATATGAGTACTAAAGATCACAAGTTCTTGAGTAAAATTAGATTGTTTCCAGTAAGGTCAGTAAAAAAAGATGTCACTGGAAATATTCTCATGATTAAGGGTTCTTAGAACTGCACTCATGCATAAAGATAAGCTTCTCTTGTAAATGCATGGTCTAAAAAAAAAGGGAAGGTATAAAATCTAGCTGCAATTCATCAGAACAGCAGATTGTAAATAGGCAAGAAGCCCGTAAACATGCGTCAAGCTCAAGCGTGCTGGCCCCTGCAATGCATAGTTACTTTGTTCCTCCACTTAAGAATAACCTCTGAGCTGCCTTTGTTCAAACCTGCTGGTGGTACATTGCTGTTGGTTGTAATAAGTGTTTGAAAGGCAAAATAAGAGTTAATATTATTTAGTTTTTATCCAAAGACAGAATACCAACATTATAATATATCTTATTCCAATTGTCAAATACCCAGCCTGCAATTTTTTTTTCTTTTAGTTTTACAGTAATAAAGAGGAGTGTTATAATAAATAGTTAAAAAATTAAATGCAAAAATGTAATTGGAGCACAAAAATAAGTGAAAAGGAAAAATCTAACTTCTTTAAAAGGAATGTAAGTTTCATAATTAATTCTAAAGGTAATTAGAATTTTTTTTTCTTTTTTTTTAAAGTTTGATTCTACCCATAGTGTTGCGATTGAATACAAGGGAATTACATAATTAGAAGATTGGTATTACTGATAATTCATTATTTGGGAAAAAAAAACTATCATCCCTGAGAGCAAACAATAGGGTTTGGCTCCATTTCATTGATACGTAATTCGTTGGTAACTGAGCATGTTTCATTAATTAGATCTTGAATGGGATTCAAAGAATGCTCCATAACACCTTTTTGTACGGATCTGAGCAACTTAAAACCAGTTGAGCCATCTGGTCCTTTTGGTTGTCGAATAAGGATGAGCCGAGGTCCACCACCTTCTGATGAAATAGTACGTAAACGATTCAGTCGCTCAGGACGCTGCATTGGTTGACTCTCTCTGAAAATAAAATCATTTTTGAGGAAAATAAATAATAAATTCCTTTATACAACACAGAAAAATGTTCTATTCAATACTTTAATTTGAATAGATAGCTAATAGAATCTGTTAAATATATTTTACATATCAGAAAAAAAATACAAGGTGCTCCCATAAGTACCCGGCCTGACTGAGAGATGGCAGTAGTTATTTGAAAAATACCCCTGTGTGTGTGTGTGTGTGTGTATTATAAAATACGCAATCTATAAACCATATGTTTCAAGTTTGAGGATGCCACATTGTTTAGTATTTGTTTGGCAGCCATTAGTAGTGAACATTTTCAGTGAATTTGTAAAAATGGAAAACTGGTCATCATAATGTGATACAATACTTTTATTTGAAAGGCCTCAGCATACAAAAGCTGAACTAGATTCTACTCTGAGTGAGTCTGTTCCTTCATTTACAACAGTAAAATATTGGGTAGCAGAATTTAAAGAAGACTGTATGAGCTGCCAAGATGAGCATGGCAGTGGTCAACCAAATGAGGTGACAACTCAAGAAATGGTGGAGAAAATCCACAAAGCGGTACTGGGTGATCATTGACTGAAAGTGCACAAGCTAGCAGACATAGTAGGCATTTCAAAAGTGTGGTACATTGCATATTATCTGAAAATTTGGGCATGAGAAAGCTGTGTGCAAGATGGGTGCAGCATTTAGCTCACACTCGAGCAAAAACAGTATTGAAAAGATGTTTCGATAGAGTATTTAGCAAAGTTTCACAGCAACAAAAATTTTTTGCCGTTTCATAACCATGGATGAAACATGGATCCATCACTTCACAAACAAGACAAAAGAACAATCAAAACAATGGACTGAAAAAGGAAAACCAGCTCAAGAATGTAAAGAGCGTTGCATCTGCAGGCAAAGTCATGGTGTCGGTTTTTTGGGGTGCGCATGGGATAATTTTCCTTGACTATCTTGAAAAAGGGAAAACTATCAACGACAAATATTACGCAAACTTATTGCAACATTTGAGTGAAGAAATCAAGCAAAAACGGCTGCATATGGCTAAGAAGAAAGCGTTGTTTTGTCAAGACAATGCAATTGCTCCCAAATCCGTTATTGCAATGACCAAAATTAATGAATGTAAGTTTGAATTACTACCTCATGCATCCTATTCACCAGATTTAGCCCCCTTGGATTATTTTCTATTTTCAAACTTGAAAAAATGGCTGAGTGGTCAACAATTTTCCATCGATGAAGAAGTGATATTGGCAGTTAATGGCTATTTTGAGGAGCAAGACTGTTCTTATAATAAAAAGGGTATTGAACTTATTGAACATTGCTGGGGAAAGTATACAGAACTAAAAGGAGGTTATGTTGAAAAATAAATATATTTTTTTCCCAAAATTTTTGTGTTTTCTTTATTGCGTTGAATACTTCTGGGACCATCTTCGTACACTCAAGTTTCCTTTTTCTAGAATAGAAAATTAACAAAAATAAATGAGATGCTTTTGTATATTAAAAATTAATATAGATAGAATCATGTTGAAGACAATAAGAATATTAATTCTATATAAAATATGAAAAAATCCTTATTTATGACATAAGAAATACAGCCTTAGTTCAATTTGTAAATGTTTGATGAAAAATCAGTTATTCATATTTTAAATTTAAATGAATAAAAATTCCCTGACATAAAATATGAGTTGTTTAAAAGTAAATAAATTAAAGTAAAAATCAAAATTCAGACAGAAAAGGATAACATTCAAGAGAAAATGTGGGTTTAATAAATAAAATTTTAACTAAAAACATAGAACTAATTTTATAATACAATTTTCATACTTGCAGAATTAGTGTTTAGTTAAACTTTTAAACAACTCAAATCTTTCTAAAACACAAAACTGACAGTAACAAAAAGCTGATACAACATGAGTAACAAATGGGCTGAAAAGTTCGTAGGTTAGCATAGAAAAAAAAATTTTTTTTGATAGAATTTGATTTTATTATTTAATATAGTTCCCTTCAAGGGCGATACAATGATTATAGTGGCCATACAATTTTTCAATACCATTTTTATAATATGATTTGTCTTTAGCCTCAAAATAGGCTTCAGTTTCGGCAATTACCTTTTCATTGGTGCGAAATTTCAGTCCAGAGAGCATCCTCTTGAGGTCTGAGAACAGAAAAAAGTCGCTGGGAGCCAGATCTGGAGTGTATGGTGGATGCAGAAGCAATTTGAAGCCAAATTCATGCAATTTTGCCATCGATTTCATTGATTTGTGACACAGTGCATTGTCTTGATGAAACAGCACTATCTTTTTCTTCAAATGAGGCCGCTTTTCCGCAATTTCGTCTTTTAAACGCTCCAATAAGGCTACGTAATACACTGTTTATGGTTTTCCCTTTTTAAGATTAATCAACTTCACTGTACGATTATCAAAATTATTTTGCAACTTTTTTTTATGTTTTCGTCGATAACAGCCTCTTTCCGGCGTCCACTGTTTGCATCGCCCTCGGGGCTCATTTTGTCTCGTTTAAATTTAGCAAACCACTTCTCTATGGTTGATTTTCCTGGTGCAAAGTCCGAATAATGTTTATCAAGCCAAGCCTTGGTTTCAACAGTATTTTTTTTCGCCAAAAAGCAATGCTTTATTAACACACAAAAATCCTTTTTATCCATTTTTTCTAAGTAACAAAAGTTCTTTCACTAAAGATGCTATAACTCAGATACTAATAGTGCAACAGCTGTCAAATTTATACACGCCTCTTTTGAAGGCTAGGGCTAACTAAAAATCATATGGATTTGATACTATTAGTGTCATCTATGTGTCAGCCTACGAACTTTTCAGCCCACCTGTTATATATTTTTCAGTTAAACATAAAATTAAAAAAAAAAAAAAGAAAAAATAAAATAATAATAAAGCAATAAAAAAATTCATGCATGTTTTCCTTACATAGTCGGGGAGCAACTATTCTGTAATAAAATGTTTAGTATTCTTGAAATGAAATCAAAGGGAACATATAATGCAACAAGAGTCAATTGGCTTGACCAATATTCGAAACACTACAGCTTGTAATGGAAAACTATTCTCAATTTCAAAGAAATAAAAGCTTTCAGAATTTGACACTAAAAGCCTAATGAATAAACAGATATTTAACTTTGACGAGTCAAGATTTATATACAAAATTCACTGAGTCTAGCTGCCAAAACCAAAGCAGCAAAACAAGTAGAACTTCCCTGGCTACAAGGATAGTTAGGAAAACACTGACAATTTTTAGATGCAACAAAAGCTCAAAAGGATCTTGTAATGATTCAAAATTCTAAAATTTTAACAGCCTTAAAAACAGTTTCAATAAATACCCTCCAAGTAAAACATTATGATTTTGTACACGGAGAAGCAAAACATTTAAAGATTAGGTTTTTTAAGGAATTCATTTCTTCAACAGATAATTCTTTTCAAAGAAAATAAGTCTCCCAGAAAAGCAGTTTTATTGCCACATAATGTTTCAATGCACTCTAATGCAGAAAAGCTTCAAGATGCTGACATTAAGGCAATGTTCCTGCTCCCCTCCTTCCATTTAGCCACCCTATATATATATATATATATATATATATATATATATTATATTAGGGATTTTTAAGAAAGGATTAATAAAACTATTGCAAGAAGCTACTGTTCACAGTGATAGCAAATAGCAAAACAAGTCAAACTTGAAACATCAGGGCAAAGGATCTTGCTTTTTGGGTCACAAGGGCCTGGACTAATGTAAGGCTGACCTTCGCCAAATCTAGAAGGAAGTTGCTAGACAATGATGAAAGCTTGAAAGTGTAAAGAAAGCACGTATAACAAAGACACTATTCTACTTTTAATGCTCCCTGGATATGAGAATGCATCTTTTCAAGAAATTGAAAGCTAGATGATGATCAGTACAAAATAACTTATGAAGAACTTGTCAATTGTGATGACAATAGAATTGAACACAACCACAAACTGTTCAGTCATGCAGAATGTCACATAATAGAGTTAATCCAGAAACCAATTTAATACATTCAGCAGCAAGATGCTGCAAAACACAACATAATGATGGAACTTATTTTATAAATAGATTACAATTATATAAATTTTACAAATCACCACAAGATTGAATTTTTTGTAAGTATATTTAACTTCAGATAGTTTATAGTTATTTTTTTCAGTTTATTCTTCTGTTTTTTTTTTTTTTTTTTTTTTTTAATTGAAGCCTTTTTAAAAAATTAATCTATTTTTGTTGTTAAACATGATTATTAAATTTGTTATGTATAAATTGCATAACACAGCTCAACATATAATAGATGTTTTCTGCACATCTTCCTTACATCAGACATTTCGCTTCTCTAATATTTTTCAGGCTTATTAATTTAAGATAAATGAGACTTTATAGTAATGTTCTTTTTTAAAAATACTCATGCTACTTGAGAATCATACAAAGATTTATATGTCAATAATCAAAAAGTTTCTCATACCTGTCATTTTTACAAAAAACTAAATTACATACACAAACTTTTAAGATTGATAAATTTTTAAAAAAATTTTATCAGGTCAGTTTTTTTTTCTTTATTTTTTATCAGAGTTTCCAAAATCATTATGTTCAAATACAAGTGAGAACAACAAAAAATCTAAAAAATGTACAAACCAGGAAACAAAATTAAAACCCTTCAAGGAGTGGATTTCCTAAGCAGCCCCCTATTATTCAGGTTATTTAGGAATTGGGAGAAAATTGTCATAATAAAATTTAAGCTGTAGATATGAAAAAAGAGGTATAAAACAAATTAATGATATTCTTCCTTTAAACTTCAAACTTAAGACAAATTCTGCAATTGAACTTTTCAAAATGAGATCAAATCTTTTAAAATCAGAACTTTCAATACAATATTTTTTTTTAATTTTCCCTAAAAAATGCCAATAAAGTAGAAAAATTAATATTTTAGGGCTCATGGATTAATATTCATGTACACAAAAAACTTAAAACTATGAAGTTTAATGTTAAAATAAGCTCTTAGTTTGACATTTTTTGTTAATTTACTACTATAAATAACTTACCCAATTTTCACAACACTACAAGCAGAATATTTTCCAGTGCGCTGATGGTGAACAACAATGAATTCCACTTTATCTCCCGATTGTATATTTCCCTCACCCTTAACTTCAGACATATGGAAAAACAGCTTCTTGCCTTCTTCAGCTTCATATGTCAAAAATCCAAAATTCCCTTTAATTGTATCAACAGTAGCCTTCGAAAATATAAAATACAATTTATAATGTGAAAGACACAAATGCTATGAAAATTTTGATACATACAATAAAATACATCTACCATGAAAGTGCTTATGACGAAATATCGGTTAACATAAAATAATACAACGGTCCTGATAAACTACTATGCATTTTTTTTTCTCTCAACACGAGACGAAAATTACTTAACACAAAAAGATTTCCCTTCTGGGAGAAAGAGGATATTGAAACTGAACTGACACTTAATGAAATATTTGAGAAAATTTCTGTATTTTTGGACTGTCCTACTGTACAATCGTAAGAATTATTTGCATTAGCTGACGATAATGAGCATACAGCCTCAAATATGGCAAAAAAAAAGACATTTTGGAGTTTGTTCAAAGCTAAAAAAATATCATTGATGCAGATTCGAATGACAAAAATGAAATGAATAATGCAGCTACTGTTTCCATGTCATCTGAAATGAGGAATATCATGAAAAGTACGCACTGTTATTTAGACGTACATTCCAATGGTGAAATGAATAACAAAATGGACATCAAACAATTTGTTAACTATTTGATGCTAAAAAAGGCAATACAAAGAAAAATATCAGATTTTCTAAAAACTTAATGAATATTTTGTTTTTCAAAATCTTTAAAATTTTGTATTACATTTCATTAAGTTTTTGTTTCATTGATTTTTATTAAATACATACATATATACTTATCTATGTAAAATGCACTCTTAATAAACTTAATTTTGTTGAATATACGTTTTTTTTCTTTGCAATAATTTTTAAAACTAATTTTTTTTATCATGAAAAAAATATTTTAGTCCCTTCAATTTTGAGTCTTAAACAATTACCTTTGTATACACAAATAAAAAAAATTTGGTGAAATTGTCGAATCCGGCACTTCTCCGCCAAATTTTGAAAAATCACCAATTTGGCGGTTTTTGCGTGTTGTGTTTCGGTGTTGCAACCCTACCACAACACGCAACACCGGAGCGCGAAATTCAAGATGACGGAAGGAAAATCATTAAAAAGTAGCATTTTAAAGTTCAGAAACTGAAAATCGCTGCAAAAATCAGGCATTTAAAAATGGAAATAATTTCACTTACCTTTAAAAAATGCTGCTTTTCCTGACATTTATGATGACGATGAGTTGCCTACTGAAATTATACCAGTGTGCTACTGCATATTTCTGAGAGCACCTTCCAAAACATTTTTATTTTTGCATCACTAACAAAACGGTGCACGAATCCATATTACTCAATTCAAACCAAAACCCTTTCTTTACACTCCTAAACACATGATGGGTATCCTCTTTCACACTGGACTGAATTTTGCAGTACCATTCAAAAACCATCATTCACTATCTTACCCGTTCTTTCTCTCAATTCAATACTTTTTCCACATTTCGGACATACATACGATGATCCAATCAAACCTTCTTTCATGCACCATTCTAAAACAGCTTTCTTTCCAAGCACAGGCAACATGGCAAAAAAACTTTAATAGTAATCATAATTTTTCATGCATTCATTCAAATTGATCCTAACAGCATAGCTGGGCATCATGGCAATCTTTGGAAATTTATGTGGAGAAAGAAATAAAAATATTACCTGCAAAAAGTAATTCCCAAAACGAAGCCGAACAGCTGACCCAACCGGAGCAAAAGAAATAACCGTTTCCTGTGTAACGGATTTTTTAAAGAAAAAAAAAAGCTTTCTGCTCATGCGCGAGAAAGACCGTTGAAGAGTTAAACTGTTAAAATAAAAAAAAAACAATTACGAGTGCGCTAACTGTTAAAATTAAAGAAATCTACTGTGCATGCGCTCAATTTCGCCAAAAAAGCGACTTCTCCTCCACTGGAAAACGAATTCAGAAGGGTTACCAGATTCGATGCATGTATCAATTTGGCGAGAAAACACTTGGCGCGATAAGTGCCCGATTCGACAAATCAACCAAATTTTTAACAAGAAAACGAAACATTGTACTGCCTTAGAATTTTTACTTTTTTAATTAGAAATTTAAAAAAAATTTTTTTTTAAGTAAATGTACTATTTATTTCTCAAAAGTTACCATTTGTATTTCAGTGAAAAAAAACTAATATACAGTTTTTTGCAATAGTTATCAAATACAAAATCATCTAAGAACAATAACATAAGTTTTAATCGGGTTATTACTTCCCTCTCCCAATATTTGAAACTTTACATACCATAAAATGAAATTTTACTCTTAACCAATTAAAAGCATTACTCCTAAAAAGGATAATAATTCATTATGTTTAAAAATTCAGTTATATCTAAGTAGCAACAGAACCACTTCAACTAAGATTGTTTCTTCCAAGAAAAATATGTTCATATTATATGATTAAATTGTGTTAAGTTTGAAATCGAAATGTTTTGTCTTTTTACTAAAGTAAAAAAAGGATATTTTAATTCTGTGATTCCGGACATAGTTTACAATAATTATGAATTAATTTTAATAACGTTAGTCACTCATTATATACCTTAACATTTTGAAAAAGAAAAATTCCAGCAATAAATTTTTATAAAAAATTAATACATACCAATGAAATATAACATTTCATGTATAACTTTTTATAATTAAAGGATAAGTATACATAAAATGAATTACCTGAATTCTTGTTCGAATAGCTTTGATGTTAACGGCACGTTCTTTTCCATCCTTAGTGACTCCAATCTGGAACTGTACAACATCTCCTTTCTGAAGAAACTCATGTTTATCATCTAAACTAGTTATACCAAACTCATACTCAGCCAAATCTTCATCCATATTTTCAGCTGCAACATAGAAAGTCTTTATTTAATGAAAGCAATAACCTATACATAATTTTTGCTGTATTAAAAATGTTACAAAGGCTTAAAGACAATTTGTACAGTTAAATACTAATTACATTCCAATAATATAAAGTAATCATTCATTTCACAATTTTTAAATACTACGTACTATAAATTGATCAAAATTGTAGACATTTTTTAATAATTAATATATGCTGACTAGACTTCATAAAAAAATCTTAAAAAAGCTGGACATGTCTTTCAAAGGTCTTAGTCTGAATATAATTTCCTCTTTTAGAGAAAAAACAAACAAATACACAATAACAAATTTTATTTAGCTACTGAATTCTCAGTCCATTGTATAAAACCGAAGACCTAAATTTTGATACAACAATAAAGTAAACTAAATGTATAAAAAAAATGTATAAATGCACATGTATACACTTATGTATAATTAAATGTATAAATGCATAAAATTTTTTTTAAGTTTTTTTTTTTAATATCAGTTTTCTTTTATAGAACTAAATATTTAGAAATAAATATGCAACAAATTTAAAAAACTTTTTAAAAAACACAATTAAAATTTTAACAGTACATGCAATTAATAACATTAAAATACTTTGGAAAGGATTACAAAATATAATATATTACATTTTAAGAAACAACACTGAACATTTTTAAAAGTTTTATTTTACAATTAAAATATCATACTGCAAGTACATTTGATAACAATTTCTCTTGGAATTTTTTGTCTCAATGGATTGTCCCAGAACAGGTTGTCCCTAGATTTTATTCGATATTTAAAACGGATAAAAGGAATCAACCAGAAAGCAAAATACTTGCTTTTTAATAATTATACTCAGCTAGTAACAGGACACAACTACTCCTTTAAAATGAAAAACCTGCGAATCACAAGTACATCATTTCTTTCTAGGCTTTATTTATAGCACTTTTATTTAATGGATAGAAATGAAAATTCCCTTTAAAAAAACCAACAACAGTGTTCCATTTTATTTTGATTTATTCACATTACAGTTTTTACAACTAAATCAATTAAGGGAAAATCTTGTAGCTTAATTTAGAATAGTGGTACACATTTTTTTTTATAATTGCTCACATAATCTAGAAAACATTTGAGTATATCTCTGGGGTTCACAAAACACAATTTGAAAAACAACCAGCTGGAGTACATATACATAAAGATACTTTGGAAAAAAATATAAATTCATACAAATTTGAATTACATAATATATTTTCAAATGTGGAAAAAAATGTTAAAATCCTAAATGAATCCAGCATTTAAGTTTTAAAAAAATCACAAAATAACAAATCTAAAGTTTTTGTTAGAAAAACACTATTTACCCGTACTGATGCAAGAAATCCTTAATTTCATCTGCAATTCATTTCAATGTAGAACTCAAAAATTATAAGTTTACATTGAGCTACAATCAATTTAAAATGTGCAAATATTTAGTCATCTTGTTTTTCATCTACACTGAAATAGATTTTTAAAAAAACCAAAAATTAATTATAAAGAAATTTAGAATATTCATATTTCCAGAAACAGGCACAAACTGAATTTAAAGTACAATACCCATGGAAAACAATTTTAATTTATAATGGCATTTTACCTCTCGAAAATATCACACAATTAAAAAAACAGCAAAAAATTACCATGAGAGGCTAAGCGAACTTTTCCAGGATACAACTCTTGATCAGGGTTGAAACATCTCAGAGGATGAATAACAACACCATTCAACACTTCAGCTTGTATTTCTTCTTTTGGTATAGTATTTGGAGCCAATTTACGGACACATTCTGCACTCAACTTGTTACCTTTGTGGGTAACACCATATTCGACTTCTTGACCTACCTCCAATGCTGAAGGATTTCCATCAAACACACTGAAAAGATATATTAATATCTATTTATAGTCAGATTAAATTTGTCAATTTTTTTAACAATAACCTAAATATTTAATCTTAATTTTGCAAAACATTCATGCTTGTATGAATACGAGATGGAAATTTTAAGAGTGACAACACAAATTAAACAAAATGAAGCTGAATTTATAAACATGTCTTAAGCTAATCCTAAACTAAATATTATTTTCAGTACTTGGTGCAAATTTTGCTTGACTTAACAATGAAGTATTGTCACAATGCATTACAGAGGAAACAATATTATCATTAGTACTTTGTGCAAATTCTACAATTACTGGTGCAAAAGTGACATTTTCAGCATAATCCTTAATGCAAAATGATAGTGCTTCAAAAATTATAATTATTGCAATGGAAACAGAACAAGTGGAAATAATCTAATAGATATTGAACAAAAGAGGAAGGGAAATATTTCTGGTTTTGATCAGTGGTTAAGAGTATTTATTCTTCATCTATATATATAAAAATATTTGTGTTGGTTTGTGTATGCGCGCATAACTCAAAAAGTC
>BMAU01001575.1:0-47053 GCA_019973935.1 Trichonephila clavipes
AGTCAAATCTTGTTCGATTAGACATTTCTCTCATCATCGTGAAATCAAAACGCATAGAGTCCGTTATTCCCAACATTTTTTTTCTGATATGGAGAAGGTTGTATCTTACAGAATTTTTTTTTCTTCGGGGTCAGATGCCCAACATTTTTTTCTGATGTGGAGAAGGTTGTATCTTACAGAAATTTTTCTTCGGGGTCAGATGCCCAACATTTTTTTCTGATATGGAGAAGGTTGTATCTTACGGAATTTTTTTCTTCTTCGGGGTCAGATACCCAGCATATTTTTAAGTGGAGAGGATTGTTTTGAGTTATGGATTTGGAAAAGAACAAATTGAGTTGAAGTAATTATACAGTAAAATTGAGAAAGTTGTTTTGATGTAGATAGGGTAATTTGAGTTAATGATTTGGTACGGGTTCGAGTAAATAAGTTGATGAACATAGATAAGTTGAATTGATGATTGTGTGGTATATTTAATAATGTTTGTGATGCATCTAGGAAAGTTTAAGTTGAGGATTATATGAGATTTTGTGTAAATAAGTTGATGAGCAAAGATGGGTTTTAGTTAATGGTATTGCGGAGAAGTCAATTAATTATTTGGAAGTTGAAGATAAGTCTAGTTAGCGTTACTGGGCATATTAGATTTTGTGTACAAAGTTGATGATCTTATATGGTTTTAATTAATGGTATTGTGGAGCAATCGATTGATTATTTGGAAGGTGCAGATAAGTTTAGTTAGTGTTGTTGAGGCATAAGATGTGGACGATCTGAGGTAAAGGCAATTTTGGATTATCGAGGAATCATTCTAAGGTTACTGAGAATTTTAGGTTGGTGTTATAGAATTATATTTGAGTTATTAATTAGAGGATTTTCGATGAATTGAGTTAGCGGTATTGTTGTAAATCGAGGATCTTGTGTTTTTTTTTTTTCGTGTTTGTATATTTGTTGCGCGTATAGTGAAACATTTTGAGTTATTATATTATCTGGACTTGATACATTGTATTACATAGATTGTTAAAAAGTTATGTTGATTAGTTAAGCGATATTTTTTTTCTTGGAATTTATGTTTAATTATGTGTAGCACTTGCAATAATTTTCTTTTAGTTAAATTACTTTACTCTGTATGTGTCGCCTCATATGACTTGGGTTGCATATCAATTTTATGTTTTTAATTTTTTTTTCTGAAATTTTCAACTGCACTTGTGATTTCTGGAATTCATTTCTCAAATGGAAATTCGAATGTATTGAATGTGGAAGAAATTTTTTCCCTCTCAAATTTATTTTAAAAGCATTAATCGATATAGTTAATTTTTTTACAATCGGATTTGCAAAATTGTTTTTGTCTTAATTTCATTCTGTCTCTTGTGCTGGCGTTTGCGGCATGCAGCAAATCGTTTGCGCAGGGAATGGCATGTTTGTTTTGTTTTGCCTTTGTACACATTGGGGGTGCATACTGATCACATGCGCACTCATAGTTTGCAATTCTAAATTTAATTACAGTAATTTTTTTCCACTCATTTAAATCATGTCGAGAAAAATTTTTTAAATTCCTCTTTAGCTAATTGTAGCATCTTAGAGGCTTATAAAACATTTTCTTTTTTTTTTTTACTTATTCATATTGATGATTCGTTAATTTATAGAATTTTAATCAAAATCTGAATTTAATTACGTTAATTTTTTAAACTTTTTATTTGGTAATCAAATGCTTGAAGCGAATTTTTAATTTCTTAGGCTATTGGTTACCTCGAAAGTTATAAATTTTTTTCTTCACCTATACACTCCATCGTTTCAATCTCAAAATTTTTACTTTTACTGGGAATGGAGTCTGATGAAGATGTTATCAATGCTCTTAGTGAAACACGTAATTTTTCTTGGCGCTTTGAGTATGTTAAGAGTTCTGCTAGTAATTTTTTTGGTGGTCTGGGACTGCCACTTCAGATTAGTCGTCAAGATTTCGATGTTAAACGATTATGAGGGTCTGCTTTCCTTGGTGCCACGCTTGAATTGTATATAGATGATGCTACCTAGTTTATTTCTTATCAGTGTATTTTTGTCTAATACTCCTTATGTGTGGTTAGTGAGAAAAAGAAGAAATAGAAACCAAATCTTAGATTTTTTACAAAGTTACTTGGTTCACTTTTTTATTATTTAGTGGCACACGATTCTTTGTGATTGTTCAATTATTTCTATTTGTCATTCTGCAAGTCTGATGGTTGTAAATTGCTTGGGGTAGATCCATTCAGTGAATTTTTTTTTCTCCTCTTGCACATAATGAACGTCAATGTAGCTAGTGATGTAGTTATTTGTTGCTCTTTCCCTCGCTAGAAA
Organism: Trichonephila clavipes; assembly: GCA_019973935.1. Taxonomy (NCBI): domain Eukaryota; kingdom Metazoa; phylum Arthropoda; class Arachnida; order Araneae; family Nephilidae; genus Trichonephila; species Trichonephila clavipes. The sequence continues at coordinate 2,326 of BMAU01001575.1, forward strand.
CTGGGTGAGAACTCTGAAATGCTTGTAATTTTTTTACGACTTTATTTTTATGTTATAGAGAGAGGGAGTTGAAGGTTGGTGCTTGGAGTCTCGGGACGGTCACAAAGGGCCAAGTTAGCATTTTTTTATCAATCAGGTTTCCATTACTAATATGGTTTCCGAGATAAAAGTTTTTTTTTTATTTTTGCAGTTTAGCAGATTTCGTAGAGACGTGTAAACGCCGATAAAACTACAGGCATCATGGACGAGCCGCGAATCCCTCTCTTTCATACTACTTCAAGACCGATGAACTGTTACGCTGTTTCAACAAGATTACGACGTCCGGACATCATCTTCTGGATGTACCCCTGCACCATGGGCAGAACCCCTACAAGATATCTCAAACAGCACCGGGTTACCAAGACCGATGAACTGTTACGCTGTTTCAACAAGATTACGACGCTCCAGACAATTTTTTCTTCTCTCTCCCATCAGGACGTGGACAGCCGTTCGTGAACCAGAGTCTGTGAATCAAGAGTCCGTGAAGTGCCCATGGTGCTGAAGGCGCGAGTCTTTGGAACTGATTATACAATTTTTTTTTTAACTTTGATATGGACATTTTCATCAATGAATTTTTCGTGTTGATGTGCAGACGCTATTGCATTTTGTATTTACATTTACTTCACTGAAATTTTTGTGTTTCTTTTATTTCTAGTTTTGTTAATCTGAAAGAGGGAGGAGTGATGGGAGGTCGCCGGTCCCTAAAGTTACAACTGCAATTTTTACATCTGCCCTGCTCTTGCTGTTTACAAGAAACGGAATTTGGTGAATGCGTCTCTCTTACCCCACCGAAAAGGGTGACACGTTCCCACGCCTAGAAAGGGGCATTGTTCCCATAAATATCGTGGTATCGGGGGTGTTATTAGGATTTCCCGCGCTTGGGGATGTCATTGACCGTGAGACGGTAATCATCCTCTGACTCTAGACCAATGAGAGAAAATTATGCAGACACTGTAAAAGAATCCGCTCTAGCACATAGGTGCAAATTGCCGCCAAATAAAACGAGGTGCAACCCCGATTAGAGAGGCACTCTCTCACACAAACTTAGGGCTGAAAGAACCCCTCTTGAGATCCAGGACTCCGCGGGACTCCAAGCGGCGACAATGTCACTCCTTTTCCTTCGCCCCTCTTTCAAAAGCTAAGTAGTATTTTGTTATGCGTCCCTTTTGTACCTTCTCAACTTAAATTTAATCTTATTGATATTCAAAATAAATTTAATGTTATTTAAAGAACGGCTTCTTGATTTAGAGTACTGATAATTGTCTTTAAAGATTTAGTGTTTAAACTTTAGCTATAATGCGATGCAAAAAGTCAGTAGAACCTGGGTTTTTATAAAAAATGGATTTAAGGAGAATAAATTAAATAATTTATGTAAAACCAGCGTCGCATTACTTCATTCCAAAATTATTTTAAACCTTTTATTTTAAATATGCTCGCGCCCCCCTCGATAGTCAGTTCTCACATGCCCCCAGGGGGCCCCACAGTTTGAGAACCACTGGTCTAGATATAAAGAGTGCTTTTATGGCTGAGTTTATATAAACACCTCCTTTACAAGTTCTTACAGATTAGTATTATGAAGAAAACAGTGCTTTGGATGCATGAATTTTTATAAAGAAATAGACTTAAATCTGATGTAGATTGTCTTTCATTTTGAAAGCATTCTGCTTAAGGGTCTCTCTCCCAAAACAATATACTGCTTTTCCATGTTATGCACTATCTACATGTAAGACTTTTTGAAACATTGAAACCGGAGTCAAAATGTTCAATACATGCGGATGATATATTCCTCTATTTCTCACATCAATCGTTTTGATTATTTATCATAAATTACAAAATACTTTAGAGAGTATTAATCAATGATGTAAATATTGAAATTAAACTTAAGCCCAGTGACTAAAGTACTAGCAATATCTCTCAAACAAAAAGATCCACTCATTTCCTAATATATTATTCCGAGGATGGCGTAGTTAGTCCTATAGAGGACCCTGTATCAAAGATTCCCTTGAGGGCCCCCTTTGGAGCATCTTAATAGTTTACGATTTTTGCTTATACGTGTTGGAGCCCCTGTAGCTTGGGTGCCCTGTATCATTGATATGGCTGTTATTACGGCGGTAGCCACGTCCCTGTTCCGGGCCCTTTTTCCGTGGTAATAATTTATTAAATATTTAGGAGTATATTTCTTGAAATGAAATCAAAATGTCACGCTATTATGAATCAAATGAAAAAGTAAAGCACTGAAAAGATCATCGCTCTCAGAGGTATGGCTTACAAGCATTATGGTCCGAGTGCTGAAAGTCTTATCTAGTTAATCAATAGCACTTGTAGTACCTATTTTTGCAATCTCACATTATAAATAAAAATGGTCTGACGATCAACTGAAACCTTTATATATATATGTCATTAAAACCAAAGCCATCCACAAATTGCACTGTATCTTCCACAATGGACTCCAAATATTGTGCTCTGGCTAGACAAGATAAAATAAGAAGTCGGCAAAATAAGTTTTTCCATTCATTAAATGTCTAAGCAAACCTTTTCTATTATACAGCAATAACCCGAGTCTCTGAATCTGAAAATTATGGAAGATAAAACAATACTGATATAATAAATATATCAGTTTTTAAAGTAATATACTATATACTTTAAATACTGATAGTGATCAATATCACAAATTGGTCACGCATACACAATTCCAGAATAACATCTTTTAAGTTCTCCATGTAAAATAATATATTTCAAAGATTTCAAATTTCAGGATAAAATTCTCACAACCACCCATCCGGTTGAGGGGTTAGTGACATGATCACGGTATCGTAGGGGGCCTGGGTTCGAATCCCAGTGAAGGTACGGATGTTTGTATTGAAATCCTTCATGACTTTAAATTCATTCTTTCTTTTGTAATGTGTGCCCAGTGCTTATTTCTGTAAGCCCCGTGTGATACTCCTTGTGTTGCACGGGGATTTTTAAATGTTCAATAATAAAAAAATACCAATTCAAATTATAGGGGATTTATTCGATAAAACAGTTGATCATGATTTTCAAGACTTTTATATAATAGCCACTGTGGCCTCTGAAAATGAGCAAACTACATCTATTGCAGGGTATTACAGAAAATTCCTCTTGCTTATAGAATTAATCACAGTAACTCTATTGTCACGAATTTTGCGTAAAAGAGTGTAAATAATTTGTATTTGGATGTGTAAAAGCATTTATATTACTTTCTATGTTACATTATTTTATTAAAAATTATAATATTCGCAAACAAGTCAGTCCCCTTACGTTAAAAATGGTGATTCAATGGGAAAAATCTTAGCGATAGAGCCAAGTTGGCATTATTTTAAGTAACAAAAAATTGGTGATTTGGCAAATTTAGGTCCTTGTGGATTATTCTGGAAATTAGTGAAGAAATTCACTAATTTCACGATCTATTAATTAAATTAACGATCTATGACGCAAGCATATCTTTATCAAATGGTCCACCGGCCTTATAAATAGAGAGATGTTCGCTGAAATGAGTTAGTATAGTTTTGCTGGGGTGAAGCAACCGACCTATTTTTTGTGGTGAAAGGATAACTGTGTGACCCACCCACGTAGTTTTTCCCGCTTTCCACTCCCCACGCATTTCTTCTACGGGATTCACTGGCGGACCAGTTGTTGTGTGCTTTTTGGGTCAGACTTGCTGAGTGCAGTATCCGTGATCGTTTTTTCGTATCTGTATATAAATAAATGTGCGCCGTCCAGATATACCTGAGTGGGAACAACAGTTTTGTCTAGCGATTAGTAGACTTTGCTATGACTGTGATTACCTCCATTAGCTCTGCTGTTCAATCTCTTGATATTGAGAGGTGCTTATGTGAATAATCTTTTACATACGTGTAATTTAGATGCTGATAATTGTGCTTAAGTGCCGTTGATGGAAGACCTTCTGAGAGTTATTCCGCCAATATTGCTGCTGAATCCTGTATCTAAAGAATTGTATTTTCAATAAATTCTCACCGTTTTAAGAACTGTCTTGTTTTTACGACTGATTTGCATAAAATCCTCGAAACCCGATAAACATGTAACATCATTTTTACCGCTGAAACTTGCTATTAGTTTAAGCTTTAAATGATCCGACTGTTTTCGAACAAAATCTCGCTAATTTTATCTGTTAGTTTCTCTGTTCTCTATGATCTTCAAAAATACTCGATCAAGTCAAATAAAGTTGTTCATAGATTAGCTAGTAAGATCTACATACAATCATATTATAACAATCAGTTGATTCTGCTTTGACTATTCAGATGCTTGTGGTATGTTCTTCTTATCGATTTTTGATGAAACTTAAATATATGCTAACAAAACCATGGGAAAAATTTCTACAATGGGGAAAAAAGTAGTACAAATTTTGACCACCCGGTGGCTTTAATTTGAATGTTCCTTTACTCAAATTTGTAAACCTCTGTATAAAATAGCAGTTATAGCTAGAGAATCATTCAACGTGCGTTTGTTATCGTTAATCGCAGACCTACAAAAGAGAGCTTTACCCGGTAAACTGTTTTATCAGAACGGCAGCAACCACTTAGCTGCTCTGTTTGAGAATCGTCGCTTAAAGCATTTGCAAAAAGGTCCTGTATCGAGAATTGATTTAAAGAAGATAATCGTGAAATTTGAAGACACTGGAGATTTGGATGTGCGCTGCCCAAAAGAGGACGGAAACCGGTTGGGACTCGAAAGTCGGAGAAGTTTCACTTCTGTAGAAGAAAATGCCCCCGGTTCCCCTACTCTTCAACAAGTGGTCGATCAGTGTCACGCGAGTTGAGATTCCAAAGGGTCGGTTGCAGTGTGAGGGTTTGAGGTGGCGCCGCAGGTGCGCGTGATGTGTGTCATCGCTGAAATTCTGGTAATCAGCTTCAGCTGTGTGAAGCGAATGAACTATTTTTCTGGTGGAAGGATAATTGTGTGACCCACCACGATAGTTTTCCCGCTTCACCCCACGCATTCCTTCCACGGGTTCGCTAGCTGACCGGTCGCTGTGTGCTTCGTCAGACTTGCTGTGTGCTGTACCCTGTGATCGTTTTCTTATTTGTTTATTAATAAATGTGCTGTCCCAAGATACCCGGTGGAAGTGATTTCACAAAAAATGACGTCAGGTGAGAGCAAGATTCTGTGGTTGATCTGTGATATGTTAGTTGATTTGTGAACGTTTAAAACCTATCTACCTACAATGGAAAAAATAACAATTCTCGATTTAAACAACGAACTATTTTATTTGGGAGCTTAAGATGAAAAGCTGCCCTTAGCTTAAAGAGATTAGACTCTAATCTTAAACGAAAACCCGAAGAACTTACCCGTATGATGAGATTGAGCGACTTTCAAAAATTCAGTTGCGATAGCATACATTAAGTAATCGTTCGCAGATGAACAGCTGTTGCAGTTCGCGGCGAAAGACAAACGCGAAAGTGCTGCGGGATAAAATTTAGAACGAATTTCATCGGCCGAGGCGAAGATCAAAAATTGACTCGGGCAATGAACTCAAGAACATCTGCATGAAAATGGCGAAACCTAGGCGATTATATTTGCAAGAGCGTGGGGATTTCGACTGAGTGTCACTTCCTTGATTGACGTGTCGCCGAAGGAATTGGTCTACCACACCTTTCTTTTAGAGGATTAAATGGAAAATTCTCCAAAGTGCGCGACATTTAAAACTGAAAGAGGAAAAGTATGATCGAAGTGCTTCTCAAATTTTAAGGAAGAAGAAGAAACTTTCAGCTCAATAAAAACTTGTATGGATGGGGATTAATGCTAAAGCATTTTATTCTAGGAGAAAAATGAAAGCAAAAACGAGACTTTACTATATTTGTAGAAAAGCAAACCACCAGGCAAAGGAGTGTTTCTATAGAAACAAAGAACTCTTCACAAGTCAAAGGAATATACCATATAAAAACAATCATCATAGAAATGGACACGTATTTATTATATGAAAGCAAATTTTTAAAATTCTTGGGGCCAGTTTACAAATGTAGTACCTAAGTATCTAATGTTACAACACAAAAAAGGAAAAGAAAGTCTCATGAGTACCAATAGATAATAAATCGAAATTAAATTATCTCAAAAATTTGGCTGTGTGGCTTTTCACGTTCCGAAAGTGTTGAGAAATAAATTTAAAGTTCCAGGAAGACGTGGAATTATTCTAGGATATAAGTGGAGAAAGGAGGATATCGAATTTATGATATTAAAAATCAAAAAGTAATTGAGAGGGATCAGTTAAATCTCAATGAATCTTTAAAAGCGGTAGTAGATTTAGTGAGACGGTAAATGAAACATGGGGATATTGACTCGTTTTTTGAAGTCTCCCGAAAGAAGCAAAATAATCAAATACAGAGAATGGAGTATTGTCTAATTTTGATATTAATGTTTCTGTAGAAATTGAGAATGATAACTCATTCCCTTCAGACCATGTCATCGCCTCAGGCAGGCAAAATCCAAACCTCCCGGTACTTGAATTAAATGATGTAGAAAATCAAATACCTGTTAGAAGGTCGGAAAGACTAAAATCTAAGATGATGTCTGTTTATTTGACGAATAATGAACCAAACTTTATTTTGAGGCAAAAGTGCTAATTGGCAAAATTGGAAATTAGCAATGAAGAATGAATTAGATTCGTTAGATAAACATAAAGCTTTGGGAAAAAATCGTAAAAACCCACGAAATCAAAATTAATAAAAACTAAATGGGTATATAGTTTAAAACAAGATGATGCTGAGAAAAATATGAAATACAAAGCAAGGCATGTAGCAGCTGGTTTTAATCACATTAAAAGCATAGATTATTCCAGAGTCGTATTCACCAGTTGTAAATATTGAATCTTTCGATTGTTAATTGCTTTGCAGCTAAATTAAAGTTAAATGTTAATTTCTTTGATGTAAAACTGCATACTTATATGGTGATTTTGAGGCGAGAGTGTGTATGGCAGTGAAAATTGGTAAACCTCCGTTAAAATTAACCAGAGATGATAAAGTTTTTGTTGAAAAAGAGTATTTATGGTTTGCCACAGCTTGGAAACTGGTATATGAAAATAAAGGGTGTGAATTAGAAAATTTGGTTTAAAACAATTAACTTCTGATAATTGTGCTTTTATAAATCCGATAATCAAAGTGTTCTTATATTACGTATGTATGTAGATGATTAGCTATTTTTTGTAACAATGTATGAAGATATTGCTAGTATGATTAAAAATGTATTTGAAGAGGTGGTTGAAAACAAAACTAATAAGTTTTTTTGGTATGGAAATTGAAAATGTGAAAATGGTATTTATTGATCCCAGTGAGACTACATTAATTCATTATTAGACAATATAATTTATAAAATTGTAAAAGAGTGTCAAAACTCTAATTGGAAAGAGGGAAGACAAAATTTTCCCTCTACAAATGAATTTATTGATATTACTATGTATCAGGAATTAATTGGTGAACTTTTATATTTAGCTGATTGAACTCGCCCTGATATTTCTTTTTTATGGCGTCTTATTTATCCCAATTTAATCATAATCCAGAGAAGAACATTACAATTTGGCTAAAGGAATGTTAAGATATTTGATGGGCTCAAAGATAAAAATTGTTTTATGAAAAAGAATTTGGTATTTTAAATGCTAGTTCAGATGCTAGTTGGGGATTAGGTTGAAGGATTTAGTTAGGATTTAGTTGAAGATACTGCAATTAAAATAGAATATATCCAAACATAATTTTTAATTGCAGATTTCCTGACGAAAGCCATGAATATAGAAAAGTTGGAATATTCAATGCAAAAAAAATTTATTACTCTCTTGATTTTATGTCACTGTGTTTATTGTTATATTTTATGTGTATTGTGTATGTGTCTATAATATTTGCTTGAAAAAAAATGTATCACTCGCAGGAGGGGTATGTTGGGGTGAAGTGAGTGAACTTTTTTTTTCTGGCGGAAGAATAACTGTGTGACCCGCCCACGTGCGTTTTCCCGCTTCACTTCCACGCATTCCTTCTACGGGGCTGACTATCTGACCGGTCGCTGTGTGCTTTTGGGTCAGACTTGCTGTGTGACGTACTCGTGATCGTTTTTCTTATTTGTTTATTAATAAATGTGCTGTCCCAAAATACCTGAGTGGAAGTGATTTCACAAAAGAACGACAATTTGCATATCTCATTTCCGGGCTAATGCATGTTGTAAATTTCATGTTGTTATTTGCATGCTTCCTTCAGGGTGTGCATTTATGGTGGCCAGCAGTGTACAAGACATAAATGTCAAATTACACGTAGTTTTTAATTTTTGCCTGTACTAAAGTAATTATTTATATATATATATATTCAATCCAGAAATTTCATAAATCATTATTCTAAAATCTATTATCTCTGTTTAAATATTCTATCTTTATCTTAATTTCTGCAAAGGAGATAATCACTCATGTTTTTTCGGAATATTCAAATATTCAAAGATTATTTCCTACTGAGGTTTTTTCAACGTAATAGTTAAAAGATATAATTTGGAAACGAGTATGTGCTTGCAGAGTATAGGTATTTTGTTTTACACTTTTCATTGCTTTTCTTTTTTTTTCGCTTTTATAGTTTTTCGAAAAATAGTAATTTACAAAAAAATTGTTGAATTTGCATAAGTCAGTGAATATAGTATAAAAAAAATTTATTTCTACTCCAAATAATAAGATCCTTTAAGTAAATGATGAAAATAAATCCTGAATTATCCGCGTAAAAATATAGAATTCTTAACGACCGAAACGTCACGACTCTTAGAAGATCTGATTTATTGAAAGGGGTGATTGTAAAATGATATATCATCTGCACCATTTGACTGAACAAGAAATATGAATTTGTTTATCAAAGCTCCATCTACTAACTTGGTTAAAAATAGGATTTTGTTTTTCTGTTATTTTGAAGGAATCGCACGTACTTTCAAAATTTAAAGGAATGTTTGGATGGGCATTTCAGGTTATATATATTTTTTGGAAAAAAGTCTATAAATCTTCAAATCGAATATCGTTTTTTTATAATGGTTATAGATTGTTTTAATTTTTCTTCATCTGCATTTATATTCTCTTTTTGCTTAATTTTATTTTTTCGTTCTTTACTTCCATTTTGAAATATAAAATTTTTTTTTTTTTGTTAGGAGAAGACGATGATTCTAGTTCTTTGGCGGTAAGAGCGATGTTCTTCCGTGGACTACTAGCGCGTTTCTTCTTTTTCTTACCATGGAGCATTCCTTTTGTTCCGGCAACCCGACGTATTCTGCAAAGAGGTATACAGCGCAGTCAATGTTCCATCAAATTCTCTTCATCATTTATTACGGTCGTTGGCATCGTTTTTATTTTAAAATTATTTTATTATTAAGATTAGTTTTGCGTTGCCAAGATTCGAAATTTATTCGCAGATAGAATCCTGCCGTCTTTAATTCTGACATGTTTTGAGCCAGAATCAGACTTAGTTTTAAAAAGGTCTTTATTCCAGAATTTCTACATATCTTCTGAAGCTAAGAGCAGGGAGGAAAAAACACGCCACGGTGTGTTTTAGTGGGGGTAAGCACTTAAAATACCGATGGGGTAAATATCGCGGATTTTATTATTGTGCTTGAAAGTTAATACTGACATATAGGGCTATTAAATCTAACGATCTGAATTAGACATGTTTTATTGGCTAGGCCATATGTTTGGAATAAATAAAGGGGTGATTAGTTTTGATACTTGAAGATGAAATGAAAAGTATGAGTTAAGTGCTAGATAGGGAATTTAATTTTTAATCTAATTTAATTATCATTATATATATATATATATTATATATTTATATATATATATATATATATATATATATATATATATATATATATATACACTATTAAATTCAACATATTAATTTTTCTAAAAAGATTGAAATGAATCTTGGTTTATTTTCTTCATAAACTAGTTTTATTTTAAAACCAATTTACTACACCTCTACGTTTGCCACCCAGGGCAGGGGCCCGGCTTGCCCACCCAACGCCGGCTCTACCTACGACGAAAAGGATTTAAAAATTTAAATGCCATTAAAAAGCCTTATCTTCTCCTAAAATAGGAACAAGATCTGATCATCTTTTAACTATTATTAATGCCACAATCCGATCTATTTCGACTATTGAAGTCAACTTTTTCCTTTGCTAGAAGTAGCAACAGACAGAAAATAGAACCAATTTACAATTCTGCCTACGATTAATCCTAGGTCTCCCAAGAAACACGATAGAATCTATGAATAGCGGCATCTAGACCAGGGGTAATCCAACACGCGGGCCGCATTCACCGACTCTTTTTAAAAAATTTTAATATCAGATTTTTAAAGATTTTTCATTTTTAATTTGTTTGAGGGGAGAATTGATCTCTATCTATCTGTCTATCTATATCTATATCTATCTATCTATCTATCTATCTATCTATCTATCTATCTATCTATCTATCTATCTATCTATCTATCTATCTATCTATCTATCTGTGTATCTATCTATCTCTATCTATCTATCTATCTATCTATCTATCTATCTATCTATTCATCTATCTATCTATCTATCTATCTATATTGATGGGAGGTCACCGGTCCCAAGGTTGCAGCTGTAATTTTTACATCTGCAGCCTGTTGTTGTTTACATACAGAAGGAATTTGGTGAATGCGTCTCTTTTACCCACCGAAAAGGTGACGCGTTCCCACGCGTGGAAAAGGCACCGCACCCATAAATATATCATCATGTATGGTGGTGTCTTTTTAATTTCCCCACGCTTGGGGATGTCATTGACCGTGAGGATATCCCTTCCGCTGACTCTAGACCAATCAGACATAATGATTGAGTTTTTGTAAAGAATCCGCTCCAGAATACAGGAGAAGCCGCCGCGGAATAAAAGCGGATGCACCCCGAATTGTCTCACGCTCTCTTCTTTTTTGACGCACTCTCTGACACCCACTTGGTCTGACACCTCCTTCCAATTAGTCACCGCAAAGGGGGACTCCAAGCAGCGACATGACTCATCTTCCTCGCCTCTTTCTCAGAGTTAAGTAAATCTTTGTTTTAACAAATTTTCAATCTTATTGTTTTAAAATAAATTAATGATTAATTAAAAGAATGTCTTTTGATTTAGCGTACAGTTTATTTGTCTTTTAAAGATCTAATGTTTAAACTTAAGCTATAATGCGATGCAAAGTCAGTAGAACCGGGTTTTTATTTAAAATGGATTCAATGGAATAAATTAAATAGTTTTTAAATAGTTTAAATTAAGTAAGCGTCGCATTAATATATATATATATATGCAATGTATTTGCCTTTCGTTACCTGTTCTTTTAAAATAAATCCTTTTTGATAATAGAAATATCTTTTTAAATTAAACAGATTTATATTTTATATCAAACAGTTACAGTCGGTCAAAAAATATTATAAGCACCGGACCCCAATCAGATTTTTACTGTTTTTATAAAAATTCCCTTTTAATCGGTAAATTGCAAAAGATCAATCAAGTAAAAATTTTCACGATATTAAAAAATTACATTTAAAATTGTTGAAATCATTTAAAATCAGTTATTGAAATTTGTAAAATTCCTTTATAGTCAATTGATTAGTTACATATCAAAGTAAAAATTTTCATGATATCATTAAAAATTAGATTTAAAATTATTGTTTATTTATTAAAATTGTTTATTGAAATCATTTTAAAATTATTGAAATCATTTATTGAAAAAAATAATTTAAAAATTATTGAAATCTATTAAAAATCATTTAAAAATTATTAAAGTGATTTGAAGTTATCTATTAAAATCATTTAAAATTATCATTAAAATAATTTAAAATTATCTATTAAAATCATTTAAAAATTATTAAAGTGATTTAAAAAAATTATTGAAATTGAGAAATAAAAATTCATACAAAGGAAATATTTCCCAAAAAAAAAAAAGAGGTGGAAATTTTTTTTATTGAATCACTTAAAGTATAACAGAATATTCATGGGCTGTGTGTATATAATACTTTTCGGTTTCCCAAACGGTACGTTATGTACCACGGGAAACCCATATTAAAGTCCGATTGCGGAATATGTTGTACAAAATTGCTATCGAAATATGTTTTAACTATATTGAGTGCCGGAAAAGCAGGTCGCAGGAGAAACGGCGGTGGCAGTGGTAAATTCTGTGGAGGCGTTTGTTCCTTCGTTTCCCCTTGGGAAACGGGCTCGAACGCAGGATACCACCCAGTTTTGGTACCATTAGACTTGCCGGTAGCCGGGGCTGGGTCGCAGGCTGGATCGAGGTTGGGTCGCAGGTCGTTAGACACGTTGTTGCAGACGTTGTTGCACAGGTCATTGCACGTTGTTGCACAAGTCGTTGCACACTGCCAGACGTCTTACGCGTCTTTTTCTTTAACAAGTCCTTTGGGTTCTTTGGGCCAGAATTAATGGCAACTCTTTCCAACCAAACCAAGAAACGATGTGAAGAAGAAATGCAAATAAACCGACTTTAAATATAGGATCTTAGAGTAAGCGGAATGGCAACAAAAGGAATGTTAGACAATTGATGTGTGCGTTGTGGCAGTTGATGATTATTGCAGTTCGTGGTGTAAAGATTTTGCGTAAGTTCTAAATGTGTTTTTAGAGGTATTGAACTTTAAATTCCAATAAAACAGTGATGATATTATTGACATGATTTTTTTATTGAAAGATAATCTTGTGCATTACATTTTAAATACTTAATTTCTGGCATAGGACTACCGCCACGGATGTAGTCAATCTGGATGTCAATTTTTCGATGACTTTTCAACATTTGTGTCCGTATATCGGGCAATAACACGGCGAATCGTGTTGTCTTCAAATGGTCAGCAGTTTATGGCGTTTCATCCATGCAGACCAATGCTTCATAGCCACACAAAAATAGTCTAGCGGTGTTGTTAAACTAACAAGATCTTGGAGGCCAATTCACAGGTCTGAAACAAAACTACAGGCGGTCCGCAGGCAGTGTCTTTCAATAAATGATTGTGGCACGAGCTGTGTGACAGCGTTGCGCCGTCTTGCAACAAACCACAAAGCTCCTGGACATTTCATGATTGTTCAGTTCAGAGAACAAGAAATGAAAGTTGGTAATCCATGGCTCTATACCAATCACCATTGACTATCGGCACGGTGTGGCCTTCCATCGTTTTGAAGGGATTCCACCAGCCCATAAAGTGCGCCCAAACAGTCAGTTTTTTCTGGATGCAACGGTGTTTCGACATACACTTGTGGATTAGCTTCACTCTCAAATGCGGCGGTTTGTTTGTGTGACGCAGCTATTCAACCAGTAGCGTGCGCTTGCATCATGACAAAATTCGCATGAAAATCGGGAACAACAGCAATCGTTTTGGGCCCATTCTGACGATCGCCTTGCTTGATGATCGTTTTGATGAATTGCAAACCAAACTGGGAATAAATCACTTGCGGCGGCTATTCGTAATCACCAAACTTCATATCACCGAAAAAACTCTGTAATATATATATAGCTATATATACAGGTATAGGAAATATATTGGAAGAAGAAGAGCTCGCCGCCGCCTATGAGGCAGGTTATATATATATATATATATACTAAGCTGCATGGCCCGAGCGTTGCTCGGGCTTTCTCTACTTTTTATAAAAACGTTCCCTTTCCTTCATAAAAATCAGCACTTTTAGTACTTCCCTAGCACCTTCCTTAAGTTCCGCTTAGCCCGGCGTTTTGCTCGGCCTTTTTCCGAATGGGTAACTTTGAAATTCGCTATTCCGTAATTTTTTTTTGCTTCTTTTCTGTCGGACAGGTTTATTCCCACGCCCTGGTCTTGCTTGGAACATTTTTAAATACATAACACGTTGTCATGGAAATTCTCCTTCCCTCTCGCTATGATATCTGCTTGAGTAAGTGACAGTGGGATAGCAATATTCCTCCACCCACTTTGCAACTTTTAGGACGAAAACGAAATGCGCTTTTTAAAAATAGTTGTATGTTCAGAAGAAATTTTATAATTACAAATTTCACTGAACTGTATATAAAGTGTTGAATTAAGGTGTGATTTTTTGAAATATTAGAAAAAAACGGAAAAAGTTTCATGCAATTATTTTTATAAATGAAGAAGTTATAAAACTTTGAATTTGATAAGTAGTTATTAAATATTAAAAATTTGAGTATATTTTAGAACAGTGCGACATATTTAAAAAGAAATACTATAAAGAATTAAAATTTATTTGAAGTGATTTTTGGTTGGATAAATGTTTATTTGTATTCTTTTTTAAAGTATTAAAACTGTTGGCTTTTTTTTACTAAGTTATTATAATACTTATTATTACGCTTTCTTGAAGTTAGAATGTTATAGCGGTGAAAGACTTGTAAAAACCTTCGATATACATCCAGTATCAATTTATGTGGTTTTGTTATGGAGTTTATAATATTCACAACTATCCACCGTTCTTAAGGTTTAGTAATGAGTGTCCCATGGCCTTTTTTTTAATCAAGTTTGTTTTCTATTTCAGTATTATCTTTGAACTAAATTTGTTTCAATATTTTTACATGCAAAAACTTTTAACAATGTATTACTTTTTTGAGCATAGAGATCAGCTTAAAGAGGTATTTTGAGAAAAACTAGACCTCAAAGAGGGTTACGATGAATCATAAATAAAAAAAAATCCTTTTTATCATCAGCTATTAGATTCACATACTAAAATTTAACAAAGGTGTTTTTTTTCTTCTTTTTGTTTACCTGAGATATGCAAAAACTTCTTTGTTTAATTTGTAAATTCACATAAAATTAACTCATTAAAAACTCTTTAAGGGGACTCGGCACCTTTTTCTAATTTTTTTATTTAAGGGTTTTAAACATTTTTTTTGTATATTATTAACAGTTACTACTAAACTAAGAAATTTCACCATGAAAAATTCTTAAATTTTTAAAAAAAAAAATTAAATTTAAAGTTTTTTAAAAAATTTTTTACCGATTTTCAAAATTCTTCTTCTTACAATTATCATTATTTTGACATCAAATTTTTTTGGGATTTATTAGACTATGAGTAATAACTTTAGGGGGATCGATTTGCAACAAACAAATTAGTTTTGGAAAATAATAAAATGTAAACATACAATGGAAAAAAAGCTAAAAACATGACTTTGCTGCATTTTCTTTTATAAATTTTTTTTTTATCCAAAAAGTTAAAAAATGGATCCCAGTTAATTAAGCACACATTGAAATACAAAGATACACACCAAAATTCAAGTTGTTTGATAAATATCTGTAGAAGTTTTGTACTTTAAAGACCATGATTTCAAGGAAAAACTCGAACCAGAAAATGCATTTTAGAATACCAATCAGCAAATATATATCCAAAAAGCGTGTCTAAATTTTTGTAATAATTTTCAATATGTTGTATAAATATATACACTTTAAATAAACATATTACACGTTCAATTTCAAAATATTAAAAACAAAATATAAGCTTTTTTTAAAGTAGCAAATTTGGTGATCAAATAGTACGAAAATAGGAAATATCGTTTGGAATTTATTTTTTGAGAGGCATCTGTGAAGATATATTGAAAAAAAATAATGAAATAAGAATAGAAATAAATTAAAAATACAAGAAATGTACAATAGAAATTAAAAGCTTATAAAAATAATTTGCTACTTAAATCAATATCTAAAATAAAATAAAGTAAAACAAAATTTATGCTAAAATGTATTATTTTTTCAAAAAACAGGTTTGTTTTAAAATTGGCCTGCGCCATAAGTCATTCCTCTCCTCCTAGCTAATAACTCTTTTTATGTATTGCTTTTTTTTAATAAGTTTAAGACCCAGCTTATTACTGGCATTTTGACGTGACGTTTTCTAAATTTTGTTTTCGACAATCTAAGATAGTAGCAAAGTTGTTTGTTGAACCTCCAGTAGCTACACCTACTAATGCTTTCTGTGTTTCTCAATGGTGTACTAAATTCTTATATTGTATTCGCAGACAGCTTCTGTTACTGCCCGCTTAACACGTCTTTGTTTACGAAAATTTTTTCGGACACTTTTGCCCAAAATCATGCTATGCAAAGCGTTTCACTTGCATTTTGTGTTCACATCGAATGCATCTTTCAACGAGTTCATTAGATGCAAGTCTTTGATAAATCGGGAATTTTTATGAGAAACTTTTCTGTTTATTGGTTTAAAAGTCCTACATTTAATTATATGATTGTTAGGTTTTTCCCCATTACCAATCGGGATTAGGTAGAAACACCATGAGTTTTTCTCCCTGCGGGACGCTTCTGAATGCTGGAGTGTTTAGCATCTGAAGAAATGCTATGCAACAATGTATATATTGCTGTTTTCAGCATTCACATCCCCTTGTTTCTCAAAATAGCCTTTTGGTAGTATTAAGTTAATTTTTAATCGTGGCTTCTTTCAAACTCACCATGAGCTTTACCACCCAAAAAGAAAAATACCCTTATAGGCGACAGTCTTTTTGGTAGATCTCAAATATTACAACGCTACTAACATGATTAATACATTCTTCCTTTTTTTAATACAACAGTTGTAGTCCATACACTTTTTCTCTCAAAATGTGAGCAAAACGACTTTTTACAATCACCGCTCGGATAATATCTGTAATATAACGGAATCAAGTGATGTGGATCTTTTCCACAAGGTTAATAGCTTCCATTTCCATTGATGTAGAGGTTTCCGCGATTTATATCACATTCGCTTTTATACCTTCACACCTGCATATACTAAGATTCAGCACTTGACTAGCCTATTGTATTTTTTTTACCCTGAGACAATGCAGACGTGACACCTTACCTCATCACTTCAATGTCAACAACATATCCGGTGAGCATATCTATAACACATCCTACACCGATAAGTGAAGTGTGACCACTGAGGTCAGCCACGTTCCGTATCAAACTAACACTTAAATCTGTGATTTCAGCTCCATTCTCATACACATTTTTAATTTCTCCGGTGGATTTCCGAAATATGTTCGATGCATGGAGTATATGCATTATCCGCCGTCTCGCACACTTCCCATATGTAATGATTGATGAAAGGGACCATATTCATCACCATACAAAATTTTCTATAGCTGAATAACCTTTCCCACATGTAAGAAAAAGCTTGGGTTATTCTCCAAATCTTATCATGGCTAGTCTGAACAGACTTTGGGAGATGTGTTTACAACAGTTTTGTTTTCATCACATTGCTAATAATAGGTTTTAAGTTGTATGAAAATCCCAACTTGGCTCAAACCAGTTAAAAAGTTTATTTTCTGATGGCACTTTGCATGAAGATTATTAACTTGGTTAAAGTCCACCTCAATATAGTTTTTCCAATAGCAGAGAGGTATCCTTTTTTACCACAGTGTTCAATTTTTCCAGGCGTACATTTGAAAACTGAATTCTTTTAATTATTTCACAATCAACTTTCGCTTTACACCATCGCTTTTCATTCATTTGCAAAGTAATGTACTAGAACGTTTTCTAAGAGGCACATGTAACTACTGAGATAAAATAATAAAACAGAAACAGAATGTATGATTTAAAGTAGCATTAAAAATAGAAGATTGAAGCGAAGCATTAAAAATGCTGTTTTAGGTTTCTATGAAGTAAAAACTACCAAACTAAAAATCACACAGCAAGCGAAAATGGCAAAGCTAATGTAAAATAAACAACTTTGCTGATAGTTACAGTCAAAACTTAACGGATTCCTCTGCTTCTCTGTAGTTTTTAATGTAAAATAATGGATTTAGTCTCAAGTATAAAAAATGTAAACATTGAGGTGGGCGTGGCATTTAAACTGCTGACAGAGCTGTCAAAATATTTAAAATGCATTTTACTGCGTTTAAAATAATCAGATCGTTTCAAAACTTCCCTCAATTGTACCAAAGGTATCAAACTACATTTTAAACTAAAAATTGAAAAAATCGATATTTTCATCGATTTTAGGTTTTTGAAAGGTGCCAAGTCCCCTTAACCTTCAATCTGTGTTGTTTAATTTTTCAGTTCACCCGTGCGAAGAACGGGTATACCAGCAGTAATTTATATCTGGAAGTGTAATACGTTAATGTATTACTTTTTGATGTATTTTTCATGTTAAAATTGTAATCAGCCTCACAATCTGCCTGTTTAAACTTCCGCAGGTCCTGGAGCCTGGCGTAGACAAAACAAAATGCAAGGTTAGCTTCACACATAAAAGATAGATATTTGCTGTCGGGGTTTTTTGCAGGTGGCAGAATTTTCCTACTTACTTGACATTTATTGTTATATTTTGGACACTTCACACAATATCTATAAATTATAGCCTATGTGTTATTCTGATGTATAAGCTATACTATTGTAAAGTTTCATTAAAATCCATTCAGTTGTTTTTGCGTGAAAGACTCCCAAACATCCTCACAATCACGTTTATAATATATATTAGGATATATATATATATATATATATATATATATATATATATAATAATTTTTTTGAATTAATGAAAAAAATTATACTAGATAATAAAAATAGTTTTGAATCTATATAAAATAATTTTGAATCTATATAATCGCCTCAGCCTGTGTGTTGGACTAATACCTACATAAATGAACGCCACACCCTATGTGGACTAATACCTCTATAAACGCCATAACCTTTGTGTGTTGGACTAATACCTCTATAAATGCAATAACCTGAGTGTTGGACTTCTATAAACGCCACAGCCTGTGCGTTGAACCTGTATACAACCTGTGTGTTGGATCCGAGCTATGTCGTCGTTTTACTTTAAAATACTCTACAAGACCAATGAAAAAGAAAAAAAAAATGTATGTGTTTGGACTTATTGCAGACGGTAAAATTTATTTTAAAGCGGACAATTGTTAGGGTACCGAAATGTGGCAAACGTGTTGAGTTGTCACTTGCAAACCAAAAACTATAAACCATTTGCTGGAAAACCCTCAAGTGTCCCATACCGAGACGGAACCGACTCGTCGAACTTTCAGAAGTACCCTCCTTGTTACATCGAATGACTCGACCCTCCCAATCGGTTGAAGATTGGTTTGAAAGAGTGCAAGCTGGCCAATTACAACCCCGATCGAATTTGCAGAACGTTTTATAACATCTGGAGATGACGACCTCAGCAAAGAAAATACCTTTGTTTTCAGTGAATCCTAAAAAAGCCAGAGATATCACTACAAAAATTTGCAAACTCTTGTATCCAGAGAAGGATATTCAACATCGACACATGCCGATGTTGCCAATGTTTTCCATTTTACGCAAACTACTCCTGCAATGAAATTTTTGTATGTATGTGTAAATAAATTGATTAATTATTCTTGATATTTTTAAACGTTTCTTTGTATTTATTGCTTTTTTTTTGAAAATTTATATTCTTCTCCATCAGTGGGTTCCAAGTGTTCTGGAATATACAATTCCCAAAAAAGGGCGGGATTTTAGGTCTTTCGTAATCTCTATGTCTTGACGATTCTTGTAATTAATGATTCGGATTAGAAGCATAATATCTTTCGCAGTCTGGGCACGTTCTAGCTTTTAATTGCTTTCTTTACCTTTTTCCTAGGTAGTGGTTTATAATACTTGTAA
The DNA here is from genome assembly GCA_019973935.1 of Trichonephila clavipes. Taxonomy (NCBI): domain Eukaryota; kingdom Metazoa; phylum Arthropoda; class Arachnida; order Araneae; family Nephilidae; genus Trichonephila; species Trichonephila clavipes. The sequence goes on from BMAU01001575.1 coordinate 21,937, forward strand.
TTAACTTGTTGTTCGCGGGAAGGAAGTTTGTCAAAATCCACACTCCAAGGAGAAGCCATTTGCTTGAATACCTATGTAGAATAAAAAACACGTACTTTTTTTTTAAAAATTATATAGTTATAAAATATATATATATAAAATATATATGTATAATATATATATATATATATATATATATACATATAATAATAATAATAATTATTATTATTTGAAGATATTTCTCAGTTTCATTACTTAATCATTTCTCAGTCATTAATTAAAAATTTTTCTTTTTTCCAGTAATGTATATAAGCTAGTTGAAGCTCAGAGTTTATCATTACAGCTTCAACAACTTGATTATTTAGTGCTTTCCGAAAGATGATTACCATTCATAACAGATTGAATGATCCATTTTATTTGGTTATGGTCTATTCCCAAACCTTTGCTGATTTTTTGACTCAGTACGTTCTCAATTGTCCTGTTGACACTCTAATCGAAATACAGGGTTGTAATGAGGACTATTGTATTATAAAGGCCGAGTTTATATGGACCGAGAAGGATTGCATAATAAGCGGAATTTAAAACATGGAAAATGCAGACGTAGCACATGCCGTAATGTTGAATTATGTCTCGGAAGAGAATATATGGACCAGACTCCTGAGGCTTGGTTGATATAGTGATTCAATCATATATGATTAAATTTCCCATGTTGAAAGGCAAACGCCCCTACAGACTAATATTATTCACATTTGACCACTGAGCCTTCTATAACAGATTGTGGTATTCGGAACTTTTTCAACTGTGGCCTATCTGGAAATGAAACGTACAAGGGTAAGAAAGTCTTTAGAAGTTTGATGGACTTGCTACCCCTTGGAGAAGGGTGGTTCTACAGAGCCTGGGAAAAACCAAAGCGTGAAAGTGTACAGATATATTGAAGAAAGCCAGGCAAGTTTGTTTATTTCCTATGGCATGGATTGTAAAAGAAACCTTGTATTGTAAGGATCTACTGCCTGCACCTGACAACAGGTCGAACATGACATACGATATAAAGAGAAGTACCTGGTAACGAGAGGGGAGACGAGTCCGAACGAAGAGAGAAAGGAGAGCGGTGGCACGAAAAACATGATAGAATAAAGAAAAAACAGCTTGACGATGTATTGTAATCTTGTAGCATCTTAATATATCATTTTTAAAGAAATGTCTCATAGAAGGTGTGGAATAAAACAGAGGGACAAAATCCAGACTGCAATTATTTCAAAATTTGAACACGACCCGATCCAAAAGAACTCCACAAGTTGACACTGAAACAAAGTGGGATGCAATGGAGCGAAGTTAAATAAAAATATTTAAATTGATCGGTGTTCGAACCACATAGCAATTGTGAACCAGGTTCTAGTGGACATTCAGTTTGAAAGAAAATTTAACAAGGAAATAGAATCCTGCAGTGTATTTTCAAGTTGATGACCGCGTGATCCCGGGAATCGTCCTGCAGTAGTTTCAATGAAAACCAGACTTTTTCTTCATATGGAGTTTTGCTATCACCTGCCAAGTTGGGTTGCGAACAAACAGATGTCGTATTTTTCTTCAGTTTATTTCACGGAGCGACGAAACAACGAAGGAAATCCCTGTTGGTGTTCAAGTACGAGAACAGCGTCTGCGTCGAGGTAAGCGGCTATTGTTCCTAGTGTTTAAAATACGATAAAGATTAAAAGAGTAATGGGTATAAATAAGGTTTATTTGGTTTTTAAAATCAAATAGAAAAGTAGATATTCTGAATAAAATTAATATATTATTAAAAATATTTTATGTTGTTGGATTATTGGGCAAGATGAATAAAGAAATATTTATTGTGTACTTTTTTACCTGAAATAATAGGAATCATTTTAAATGTTGTAAAATATATTACTTAGAGTTCTACATAGTGTTAAACTATAATTTCTTTCTTTTTATCCCATCATTCTTTACTGTTTTGAAGTTGTCTCAAAAATTAAAATTCAGAAAGAAAGTGCTCACATTAAATGCAGGTTGCAGTGTTTAAAAAAAAGAATTCGTTAAGATTAATTTATGTTGAAAAGAAATTATTTGCGAAAAATGTATGTTTTGAGTCTGTGAAAAATATCAATTAAAAAAAAAATGTATATGTATTTCAAGTAGACTTCCTGTTAAAATGTTTTAAATAAGAGATTTTTTGTAGGTTATGACTCAGAATATGGTATTTTTTAATATTATATAATAGTTTTTCATTTTAAGCATAAGTGTTGCAATTTGTCAGTTAGTTGATGGTTTAATGCAATCTGAGGTTATTTTCCATTGCTCATAATTTAGGATTATATATATTGGTTTTTTGTTTCCCATAAAATTCTTCTTTTAATGAAAAAAGAAACTAAGAGTAGGTTTATGATTTGAGAAATATTTCTATCGTAATGTAGCTAAAGTATGTTGTTAATTGTGTTTTTTAAAAAAAAGGTTCTGCGTTCTGATTGTAACAAATAACTGTGTCGTATATAAGTTTCTTATTACAAAGATATTTCGTATTGTGTTTCCAGATTTTTAGTACTCTTAGAAAAAGAGTGTATTATTACTTTTTGCTTTTTAAATAGAGTAGTAGTAGTAGGTCATTTAAGTGTTTGTATTTAAATTTGTCAGAAGGTAATTTGGCATTAGGTTTAGCTTTATTAAAAATGGCATTTTTCATTAGAAGTAAGAAAATTGACTTAATTCCAATTAGAGTGGACTTAGATGAGTCACCTTATCCGTCTATATCTAAAATTGTTTTAAGGGATTTAATAATCTGAGTAAATATGACAAGAAGGAAGAGGCAAAAAAGAGTTATTGGAAGTTATTACAGCCGAAAGGCCAGAGAAAGAACAGCAGCAAAAACTAAAACTACAAGAACAATTATCAATTGAAAAATTACACCTGGAAATAAATTATCTAAATGCTAATCAGAGTAAGCACTCAAAAATAATGGTCAAACCTCACGTGTAAAAATCTTTAGATGAAATAGTTAAAATGGTTAGGCTCTTAACCGTAAAGGTACCCAATAAAATCAGATTTAGGTGGGAATACTTCTTTTCTAGTCTTGAAAAAAGTTTTCGCTAGTGAAATGGCTAGCGATTGAGTTAAAACTGAAGGTTTTTGTTATGCATGTTAGGAGACAAAGTGTCAAACTTATTAGTTAACCTAGGCGAAGAAGAATTAAAACATTACGAGTCTTTAAAACAGGTTGTGCTCAAGAAGTATGAACCCTCACCAAAAATATGTTTAGAAAATTTTAGAAAGGCCAAACGTAACTCTGACGAAACTTTTCAGTTCACGTCCCGTTTAACATCAGATGTGGTTATACTACCGTAAATTAAGAGGTACGAATGATTTTGAGTCAGTTAATCAACTGATCGTAGCAGATAAAATGTTTGAAATGTTGGATTCTGAGACGGCGACCCATATTGGTGTGCTCCAAGGGAAGAATGGTACAAAACCAGGGACTTGGGCAAACAATGATATATTTTATGCTTCCAAGTAAAATCTACGATGGACCTAAGAGAGCTAAATGGAATGATAGTGAAAAGAGAAGTTTTAATGGTAGTTGGGGGTAAACAGCCATTTGGGGAGAAAAGTCAAATAATTTTTCTTCTAGAAGAAACTTTTGATAAAGGTCAAGTAACTGAAATTAAAAATTCGCTTGTTTCTGCGGATCAGATAAACATTTTAAGCGGGATTGTCCAAAAAACAAAGGGGTAGATAATAAAAGACTTAATGTGATAAGGTGTCAACAGAAGGGACAGAATTGGAAGATGGGGCGGTAGCTGCTAGAGTTGATTTGCTAGGTAAATTCATTCCTAGGCGGGCTTTTCAAACACAGGGCCGGCGCTAGGCAAGCCGGGCCAATGCCGGGGCGGCATCCTTAGGAGGCGGCAAACTGGCTGTAAAATCAACTAGTTTATGAAGAAAATATACGAGTCAGAATAAAAATTCGAAGGGGGAAAAATTAAAAATGTGTATGCAAATATTCGCACGTTTTTCTGTGGAGTCCTAAAATGTTTTTAACGAGTATTCATTAGTATTTAATGCCGTGTTTCCCAACGCTGGTCCCATGGGAAGGGAGAGGGGTGATAAGAAGAATTTCGGCATCTGGTTCCTTCTCTTTCAACTAATTTTCTATAACTGTTACTGTTTTTATACGTGAATTCGGGTACTATTGAAAGAGATAGATTTTGGCAGAGATTGGTCTCAACAAAAATGAGGAAAAGCACGGTCAAGTTTTATGAATGAAAAAAGGGGCAAAATGACCCAGAGAAAAAGACCCTTTTCGAAGAAAACTGAGGGAATCTTGTGTCAATTTGACTTCCGAACTAATTCTTTTAGTTTCCTGTGCATAAACAGACAAGACAAGAGACAACAAAAAAGGTAACAATATTTTCATTTTTCAAATTCTTTTTAGATTTTAAATGCCCAGGAATTTCGATCATCGCGTAAGATAAAGTTAAAAGAAAAATTATTTTGCTACATTAGCGCTTTTTCTATTTTTATTGATTTTATTTATATATCAATATTAATGTCATCAGTTTCGTAGAATATTTTCATGTTGATTAACATGTTTAAGTATGTGTGTTTTTCGTCGCTTTAATGTGCCGTAATCTTCTTAAAACCTTTTCGACTGACATTGTTATTCAAATGAAAAAAATATTATTTGCCTTCCTCGTATAAAAATAACTTTCTTAGTCGCTTATAAAGGACGATAGTAGATCATTTAAAATGAAACATTAATGAGCTTTTTGAGTACTTCTACCATTAATTATTTACCATTCGTAAAAGGATCCCAACAGCAATAGTTTCGAAATTGAAATACAACGTAGTTGTATTTATTATGATGATTTTGTTTTGTAATCGTAGTATATTGTGATAATTTTGTTTAATAACAAATGAACTAGTCTGTAATTGCTAAATATTTAATTTATATTGCTTCAAACTGTTAAGATTTTCAAAAGAAAAAGTTAATTTTACTTATATAGACATTTTTTTTTCTTTTATTGAATGTAATATGTGAAATAAATACATAATTTTTCTAATCTATTCTAAGACTATTAAGTTATCCATTCTTTGTTGTAAGATTAAATTAGATTAAATTAAGATTAAAACTGAAAGAACAATATATATATTGCATGCTATTGCCATTTTAAGAGGAATTGACAAGATACCTTTAAATAAGATCTTTTACACCAATGATTCCCAAAGTGGTCTATGACTACCTGTAAGTGTCCACGTCAGCAAAGAAATAATTTGGGGGTCAATTTGGTGTAAGTGGGTTTCTAAGTGATATTGGCTCTCATTAACTAGATCGTGAGTTCAATTTTCGAAGAAAATTTAATCAATTGGAAGCATATATTTTACTTGTTTAGCAGATGTATTTACTAAATTTAATTTAATGACGTTAATTTGCCTGTACAAGGTGACAGCATAAATTTTTTTAAACACGGACTATGTCAAAGTTTCTTTCCAGAGTTAAACTAAAGAAGTATAATACTGGAATTTTCTCAAATTAACCCAGACAATCTGGTCAGTATGTTTTAACCTACGTTCAACATTTATCTGCCTTTTATTGAGATTTTGAAACGAATTTTGAGAATGCTTTGACTATGGTAATACCACAGTGAGCAATTAATCTACATGGTCACATTAGGAAAAAAATGTCACATGACAACGGGAACTGATCATGATATGCACCAATGAAGATTTTAAAGTTTAGAAACGGATTCCTGCAATTTTGGCTTTAAAAGCAAACCTGTTATTTGTCCAGAATTATGGAATATCGCGAGGAAGTTTTTAATTATTTTTCCTAGTAAGAAGAAGTTTCAGGCAGTTATCTACATCAAAACAAAAAAGAAACTGGACACTACTAACAGAGGGATATATAGGGTGTTTTTAGAGGAATAGAACTTTTAAATTGCAATAAAACAACGATGTATTATTCGATTAACATGAATTTTTTTTTTTTTATTATAAAGATATTCTTGTGGCATTACATTTTAAATATGATTTCTGGCATATGGACTGCTACGGCTGGCTCGGATGTAGTCCAATCTGGACGTCCATTTTTCGATGACTTTTTCCAACATTTGTAGCCGTATTGCATGAACACGGCGTAATCGTTGTCTTCAAATGGTCAAGCGTTTGCGGTTATCAGCATAGACCAATGAATTTACATAACCCTACAGAAAATAGTCTAGCGGTGTTAAATCACAAGATCTGGAGGCCCAATTCATTATATTCTAAAACGTGAGAATTAGGCGGTCTACCAAAAGTGTCTTTCAATAAATCGATTGTCGCACGAGCTGTGTGACATGTTGCGCCGTCTTGTTGGAACCGCCAGCTCTTGGACAACATGATTCTTCAATTCAGGAATGAAAAGGACTGGTAATCATGGCTCTATACCGATCACCATTGACTGTAACGTTGTGGCCTTCATCGTTTTGAAGAAGTACAGAACCACCCAGCCCCTTAAGGGTACGCAAACAGGCAGTTTTTCAGGATGTAACGGTGTTTCGACGCCTACACTTTGTGGATTAGCTTCACTCTAATGCGGCAAGTTTGTTTGTTGACGTAGCCATTCAACCAAAGTACGCTTCATCGCTAAAAACAAAATTCACTTATTAAAAATCGGGGAACAACGGCAATCCCGTTTGGCCCATTCGACGAATACGCCTTGCTTGATAATATCTAAAATTTAATGCCACAAGATTTATCTTTTGAATAAAAAAAAATTCATGTCAATCGAATAATACATCGTTGTTTTATTGCAATTTAAAAGTTCTATACCTCTAAAAAAACACCCTTTACACATATATATAACTAATTAAAGTGGAAGCAAAATGTTCATTACAGAAATAAAAATATGATAAAGTGATAAAGTAGATAAATGATTAAGTAAAATTATACAGTAGATAAATGATTTTAAACAAAATTCGTTGAGAAAGCGAATAGATGCATTAAAACCACTAAAGGTATATCGTATACCATGCTTTACTTGTTGTTTGTAATAATTCGAAGATTAACAACTCTATACGAGTTGAGGCTTCTGACTATTAAGTTGTGTTAAACAATTTAAGTTCTTATGTGCATTGTAATTTGGTACAAAATCTTAAATTGTATCCATCCCATAAGTAGCTCTTGCGGAAACAGAAGACTATGATTTGCCATCTGCTAATGGAGTTCTTGAAAATCGTAAAGTATTTTCAAGGATCTTAGATTGGACACAGACTTAAATTAAATGCTTTGTGACGCTCGAGAATTCGCTGACGAAAGTGACATACCGGCTAATTTGAGCTCACCCAGCCACGTCATAGAGTTCGAAGAAGGAATGTTAATTTCGACTATAAGGCACGAGAAAGATCCGATAGAAGATCCTAATTTGAGAAATACAAGACAGAGTTTTATTTTTCACATTGATAGGATCAAGCTATCAATGCACTTTAATCCAGGTTTGATTTGATCAGTACCCACAGCAACTATTTCTAATTTTTATGTTACAATATTTGTGATTTAAAAGATACTCCTCAAAACGACCAACTACAAAAAGTATTGTAAAAATCTAGAAACAATGTTAACTGATGGAATTCATCGGATATAAACGTGCTGGACCTGGCAGACGAGATAGTAGTAGCTTAGGGGCTTTGCTAAATAAAAATGAAAGCTAATCGAGATTTTAAACTTCATATCAAACCTGGATTTTGCTCCAGATCTCGGTATAGTCATAAGGATATTCATACTCACCCAATAAGTGTGGAAAGGGGGAAAGGAGGAAATAATTTTGCTTAAAATTACAGAAAAACACGACGTAGAATTTAATTAAAGTCGTAAACATCCCACGATAATGCTATCCGACTGTTGCCAAACCTACAAAACAAAATTTGAGTTCTTGAAGAATTATTTTAAAAAATGATTAATTCGAAAAATAATCCCAATTACGTATCAAGGACAATAAATAGATAAATATGACAACGCGTAAACATAACAATAGAAGAGTTATACAATAATTTGAAAACATCTAAGCGTACAGTTTAAATTTTCGCATTCTGAGCAAATCATATGACATTGTATGACGTCATAACACGAAAAAATCACTTAGAAACAAAATTTAAAAAAAAATTTAGAGACAATTTCGAAATAAAAAGTACGCTAACGTCCTGACCGAGTCCAAATGCAACGTTGTGTCAATATTTCAGATTAATTCAGCATGCAGAACTTTTGAGTTATGCGAATATACAGAAACCAACACAACATTTTTATATAGAGAGATACTAGTTGGTATACCCGTTCTTCACACGGCTGAATTGAAAATTTAAGCAATACAGACTGAAGGATAAATAAGTTTTCTTAGGTTAATTTAACGTGAATTGTTAATTAAACAAAAAAAAACCCCAGCTTTTTGCATATCTCAGTTGAACAAAAAACCATGTTCTGCTAAATTTTAAGTCTGTAGGACATAATAGCTAATAAAAAAGATTTTTTTTTACTTATAACGCCCCGTAACTCTCTTATGGATCGAATTTTTCAAAAAACATCTTCCTTCTGCTCAGCAATATTAACACTTTGTTACAAATTTTTGTAATAAACGCATTAAGAAATAATGGCAAATAATTTGTATCTGGATGTGTAATACGTTAATATTTTTCTGATGCATTTATTTCATGTTAAATACCTGTTACCCCAGCGACTTCGTCCACGTGGAATTTAACAAAAAGTGTTTATTCAATTCGCACAGTTTACGAAAACTTAATAATTATATATTCCACGTAAAGAAATACCTATGCTATAAGTATAATGTCATTCTTCACTTTGTGAATCAGTGTTTTTTTTACTTTTCTTTCTTGGATTTTTGTTGAGAAAAGTGGGAGAGGGACATGACCTTTGATACTGTCAATGGGAGGTGAGTGACTGTAAAATCATTAGGATCAAAGGACATGGACGTGAATGTCGCGAGTGGCAGCAACCTAATCAAACAAAAAGGTTTAATATAACTGCTAGAAATGTTGAGATAGAAGGCTCGTGAAATAAAGCAATCCCTATTGACTAAAAATAACCCTAATGAATAAAAGTAATCCCTATTGAAATAAATAATCCCTATTTAAAACGGATATTGTTCACCATTTCATTCGTTTTAATTTTATTTTCGTGAAACCCTAATTTTTTCTATAATTAAAGTAGCCTAAGTTATTCATATAACATTGGCTGTCTGCCTGTGAAAGTTTCGTTAAAATTGAGCCCAGCCGTTTTAGAGATTATGCGGAACAAACAAACAGACAGATAGACAGACAGACACAGACAGACAGACACAGACAGACAGACACAGACAGACAAAAATTTTAAAAATTGATTTTTTGATATAAATACCGTATATACTTTTAAATGCATTTAGTAAAAAGTGTTAATTTCAAATTAGAAACAGACACTTCATTTTTATTTATATGTATATATATAATATATATATATATATATTATATATATATATATAATATATATATATATATATGTATATATATATGTATATATATCTTTTATATAAAAATCTGTGCGTATGTTTGTCACTAAACTCCTCAAGCTGGACTGATTTCGATGAAATTTTTTATTATTGAGTTCAAAGTTAATTCGAGAATGGTTTATATTTACAATTCGGCACGATATCGCAAAAAGTGAAAAAGATATTAATTAAAAACGTTCAAAAATACAACTCAACATTCACCTGCATTGTTGTAACAACACTATTGTTATAAGCACACACACACAAGTAATATAAAGAAAAATTTTTAAAATCAATTCCTACTTAGATCAAATAAGAAAAAATTATTTTAGTTTCTTTTTATTAAATAGTTGGAATTAATATATAAATATGTATATACATATGACAGAATCACAACATTAAGTGGTAATCTACTTTTATTAATTATCCTTTAATTATCATATTGTCATCCAAAACAATCGTAAATATAAAATTTCCATTCAACTCAATGCTTTAACACGTGAGAAAAAAACCTTTTCAAATTTTGACAAAGTTTCCAAAGGGTCGCTAAGTCACCAACGTGGCTGTTTGTAGTTTTTAAATAATTAGTTTTAATCAAAAAAAATTAATTTTTATTAATTATAATTAAGTTATTGTATTCTCATCCAGAAAATAATAATGTATATTACATTTCAGCTCAATTGAGCGCTTTAAATGTATTTTATTAACGATTGAAATTTCCACCAATATAAATAAATAAATAAACAAACAAACAAATAAAATATGTATGTATAGAGATCGTAGTTAATAGTAGGAAGTGAAAAAGACGTAAGTTGACGTCGAAAATTGATTTTCAGCCAAACTGGCCAAACCCGGTCTTTATTGTTACGAAAATGCAGAAGAGATTCACGCTTTTTTAGCGTTTTTAATTAATAGCTTTTTAAATAATCTTATATATGTAATTCTTCTGTGCATGTGTATGTAACTGAACTCCTCTAAAAGGCCTGGACCGATTTTGATGAAAGTTTTTTGTCTGTTCTAGTGGACTCGAGAATGGTTTAGATTTATAATTCGCTTTAGAAATGTTTATTTAATTAATTTTTTATTTATAAATTGTTGATCTTGAATGTTTTACATTGGATCTGGAGACTGCGCTACGATCGTATCGAATATTCAAATCTTTTTGTTATAATTCAAGTTGGTCCCGACAGTTTGGTGCTGTGATCATTTCAGAAATATTTTGTCACTTCAATTATTATTTTTTGAAATAAATCGTGTGTTAATTATATTATTACATTCAGATGTAATTAGTGTTTGAAATTTTACTCAATTTTTCTCAAATTTACTCAAAACGGTCCAGATTGTTAAAAGCTTATTCATAAAATTTTGAATTTTGAATTTAAGATGTGTGTACAGGACAACGTCTGTCGGGTCCCCCTAGTATATATATATATATATATATATATATATATATATATATATATATATATATGTGTGTGTGTGTGTGTATTGGACTAAAATACCTATATAAGCGTGTGACAAACTTACGCGTCTTTTCTTTGCCAAAGTCCTTTGGGTTCTTTGGGCCAGAATTAATGGCAACTCTTTTCCAGCAAATCCAGAAACGAAAGTGAAGAGATGCAAATAATATAGGATAAATATAGGATCTTAGAGTAAGCGTAATGCAATGTTACATGGTAGTGTAAAGGAATGTTCGACAATTAACGTGCGTTGAGGTGTACTAGATGATTATTTGAAATTCATCGTTCAGATCCAAGTTCTATGTGTCGTGGATAAAACATATTGGTGATCGATTAGAAGTTAAATGTACAGCCCCATACCACTATAGATAAAGACAAGTTTATTACAGAATAATATAAGGTAGGATTGATTACTTACTATTATTATATTTGAAGATTAGGAGGTTCAATTATTGAGATAGGTCTGTATTATATTGTGTGTTGCGTATTGCGTTATCGTAGATTCTCTCATTCATTAATTTATAACATTATATTTGTTCAAAGTTTAAGTTGAATATCTTAATAAAGTCATATTAAGATAATGTTTGATTCTAGTTCTTACGATAACCCTACACCTCTAGCTCACGCTGATACTTCGAGAGATGTACTTCCAAGAGGAGGTACATCACAAGCGCCACAAGCTGTGTGTTGGACTAATACCTGGATGCGACCTCGGACGTGACTACATATGGATGCGACCTCGATGACCGACCTCGGAAAGACCAAATATGGGTCCTCAGTGACCGACGGACAGACCAAATATGGATGTCGCATTACAAAAGATAACAGGAAGCAGAGTAAAAAAGGCGAGCACTCGGCAGACAAAAAAAAATCATTCTCACGCTCAATCAGCATGTCTAAACTCGCCTTTTTCGCGCACGCGAGCTTTTCACCGCGATGGACATCCCGTTCCCGTCGAACTGTCGGTGGCCACGATTCCAGAAGAGGGCAAAGATCCGGGTGGTGTGCGTCATGGTCGATCATTCCAGCCTCTTGACCACCCCGAAAGATGACCCGGCCAACAGGTACACAAACGAAATTCTTCATCTAAAGACCACGCTTCTCGGATTCGTGCCCCTGGAACACTTGGCTTTCTGTTTCAGGGGCAAGTTTTGCCACCTGGCCCAGGGCAAATGGGGCCTCGTCGTGGGGAAAGGAACCGACCAGCAAAAAATATTTTCGGATCTGGGGATCTCTACGATAAATCTGCAATCGTTGCCCCATTTCCATGATCTCGACTCATTCGGCCTGCCTAATGCCCTCCATGACGACGCCCACGAGTTCAACTACACAGACTAGTGTACCATGGTGAAATCGTTCCGATTTGAAAGGTTTTTGCAGCAATTTAAAAAGCTGCAGGCAGAGTACGTACGTGAGATTAACTGCTGATTTGAGTGAGTGAAGAGAATTACCCGAAAAAAGGGGGATTGAGTCGACACATTGTTGACTCAATCCCCCTTTTTTCAAGTCGAATATTATACCAAGATTGGAGTGTCCAGCATTAGTGAATATACGTATCCCAACATTGGATATATATATAAATATATAATATAATAAAATATTATATATATATATATATATATATATATATATATATATTTGATTTTTTGATTAAATAATTTTTTATTGTCCTTGAGCCATCCAATTCGATCGAGTCCATTTCTATATACAACACAAAAATTTAGCTTTTTTCCATCTGAAATTTGCGTAATTTTCATACTCCTTGACAATAAGCCAACTGCTTCGAATGTGTTATTTGAAAACGTAGAACATAAATGGCACTACACCATACATTGTTCAGGAGGTAAACACATTATTTGCTCTTTTAATCGTTGCATTACATTTAATTCTAGCTTTTTTATTATGCATTCCATAACTGAGGTTCTTGTAATAATAAGTGTTTGAAATCTAATCTTGTTTTTGTTGCCGTTTAAAAACTTCAATAGCTTCTTTTTTTCCTAAAAATCGAGGTTCGAATACTAAGCGCTGATCTATCCAGATATAAATTTTATTAAAATTCCACTTTTGAATTCGTTTAGGAAACCATTGAGCTAAAAAATAATATTGAGTGTAAGTATTACCATCTAAACTTTTGAATTAAATTTCCACCAAAGGACATTGATCGGCCCCCAAATCTTTCAAACATGGGTCATATCCTGTTTCTTCTTTAAACCTTCGAATAACGTACTGAAACAAAATATCTCGACCGCGATCCCTATTATGTAAAATTTTACGTAAAATTTCAGCTCTGAGTTGGACACGAGAAAAATTAACTTTGTCTTCAGATTCCAATCCACCACAATAATGGTCGTATTCCAATTTGTTTTCGAGAGACAAAGTGTGGGTAGATATCTTATAAAAGTATCTTCTGATAGTACAAAATAGTCCATTATGTCTACCGTAAAAATAAAATATCCACATTATGTATCCAGAAAATATTTCTCTCAATTAAAAAATTTAATAATAATAATAATATTTATTAATATATATATATATTTAAGTAATTTTTTAGTATTTTTTTGTTTGCCTTGTGTTATACACTCATGTCCATAAATTAAGGATAATTAAGAATCACACAGAAATTGAACTCTAAAATAAAAATTTCATCTGTAGAATTATCACACACATCTTGAAGAAGAATATGCAAATTACAGGAAACCACCAGATGGCGCATGTAGTACGTCACACTGACGAGAGTGTAAAGAGAGGGTACATAAGGAATGGCGACAAAGAAGTAAAATTGTTCACAAGTGCTTTAAAAACCTTTAAGTACAATAACCGCATAATTATGGCACAAAGAAAGCATTTGGATGATTTTTTACGTGGTAGAATTATAGGACGACTGGAATGTGGACGTACCCAGCTGGAAGTATCCGAGGAACTTGGAATCGCCCAGAGTGTCATCTCCAGGCTTTGGCAACGATTTCAAGATGATGGTAATGTGAGTAGATGTTACAGCACAGGTCTCCCCCGAGTTACAACGCTGAATGAGGACCAGTATATTTGGCAGTTACTTCCAAAAGAAACAGACGGAGCACAGCATCAGACCTGTCTCGTCAGCTCTCTTCAGCTACCGGTACGACAGTTTCAAGACAGACCGTGTACAGACGCTTAGGGCACATTGGTCTATATGCTCGTATGCCTGTCAGATGTGTTCCACTTACCGCAACTCACTGTCACCTGCGATTAACCTGGAGTAGAGAGCATGCATTGTGGACACCACAACTGTGGTCTTGTGTGATGTTTTCCGAAGAGTCCAGGTTTAGTTTGCAGTCTGATTCTCGCCGGACTTTAATATGGAGAGCGCCAGGTACCCGTTACCACCAAGATAACACCACTGAACAACGCCGTTACGGTGGTGCAGGATGGCTCGTTTGGGGAGGAATTATTCTTGGTTCCAGAACTGACCTGCATGTTCAGAGTGTAACGATGACAGGCCACATCTATCGGGATGTCATTCTGGAAAAACACGTACGTTTTTTTTTTGTTTCAGGGCGCCATGGGTGCTGAATTTCTGTTTATGGATGACAACGCCCGTCCTCACCGTGCAAACATTGTAGACGAATGCCTTCAATCGGAGGATATCACTCGTATGGATTGGCCAGCATACTCACCGGACTTGAATCCAATAGAGCATGTTTGGGATATGCTTGGCCGACGAATTGCAGCCCATCAACCCCCTCCCACCTGTCTACCAGAGCTTCGGAGGGCATTGCTTGATGAGTGGTGTAATATTCCCCAAGATCAGATTGATAATTTGATACTCAACATGCCTAGGCATTGTAAGGCCTGTATTGCATCATCCGGGAGACATACTCCGTATTAACCATCATACTAACCATGTTATACTGTTTTTTGTAAATAGGTCATTTTTTGAAATTTGCTCCAGGGAGTAAAAATCGAAATTTTTATTAATTATGTCAAACATATAGCATCTTTTTTGCTCTTTACCTTTTATTTAATAAATAGACTTTACAAATAAGTCAAATTTGTTTTGCTTCTGTCTGTTTCCTTGCCTGAACTTCATTATCCTTATATTATAGACATGACTGTAGATTGCAAAGTCATTCAAACTTGTAAACACTTTTTGCCTTCGGATCGGGCTCGTCGCACATACTTCATTTGCCTATAGGCAATTGTTGAAAAACCTTTTGGAAACATTCTTCTCTCATCATTGTTGATTCGAATACCTACAGAAGATTTTAAGGTTTGTATAACCAAAGAGGGAAATATGGGCTAGTAAATCCATTCTAAATCATATCACGCCACTCATCGGTTGTCATTCTCCACCCCGTTTCTTCTGATACATATTTCGAAATGAAATGATCTCTCAGTTTCCTGTTATTTTCAGCATTGTACAGGAATCCATTCTCGATTCATTCAAACTCGAGATACTCAGGCCCTTCTTCCTCTGTATCACCATATACTTCGATTCGGGTTCCAACATTGCAAGCGAGAACGTACTTTTCAAAAAATGTGGTAAAAATGTCGCGATGTATGAAGATTGAATATTCTGATATAAATGATCCTTTTTTTTTTTCAAAATAGGAATCATTCTGGAAGCTGAGTCCAGTCAGCTCGTGTCTGATATTTATTACAACTATAATATATATATATACATATATAATATTTATTTATTTATTTATTTTTAATTGTAATATTGTTTATCATCTATCTTTGAATCGTATTACAGCTAGCTTACAAGATGATTCTTATTTTACAAGCAAAAGCTAACGCAAGTAATTTAATCTGTATACATCATGACACTTTTCCCGTATTTTTTGAAAAGTACATTTTCACTTGTAATGTTGGAACTCGAATCAAAGTATTTGGTCAAACTGAAGAGGAAGGTTTTGTGTTTCTAGAATTTGAACGAACCAAGACTGGATTCCTGTACAATCCTGAAAATTACAGGAAAGATTATTTCATTTCAAAGTATGTGTCGGAAGAGACGGGATAGAAAATGTCTCCTGATGAGTGGTGTGATATGATTTACCGTGGATTTATTTACTCATTTTCCACTTTATATTTACACACCGTAAAAGCTACTATACGTATACAAATAATCGATCGTAAATACGATGAGAGAAAAAGGTATCCGGAAAGATTTTCAACAATCGCCTACCTGCAAATGAAAGCTGTTAGACGAGCTGGAGCGATGAATAAAAAATATTTACAAGTTTAAACACCATTGAATAAAAAAAATTTTATAAGTAAAAAAAATATCTATGTATAATATTATATATATATATATATATATATATATATATATATATATTATATATATATATATATATGTTTTTTTCATATAAAAAATTTCTTTATTCAATGAATGTTTGTTAAAATAAATATTTGCGATAGCTGTATAATATATCTCAGTGTTGGAAAACTACTGTATCATGGATGTATTGTATAATTTCCCATTGGGTGACGGAATGCTTCTGTTGATAATTTTCAATTGTCAAATCAAATAGAAATTTATATTGGTCCTTGGAAAAAAAATTCGGTTCGACAGGAAATGTTTACTTTATCCCCTTTAGAATGGTACCATGTTGCACATAATAGTTATCCAACCAATCGGCAACCGATCATTATCAATGATTCTGTCATGTTTAGTACTAACTTTGAGGATATCGTTTTACAAAAATACCGTACAGACAGTAATTATGAACGACATTTCCTCTTACCGATATGTATTTTAAATAAAATGCAATGGGAAAATATGTTTTATGAAACAAAAACACGGAATGTGTTTTGAAACACCTCTTTAAAAATTTTACAAATACTTTGTGTTTGATGGTATCCAGAGAATATCAGACGGATCAAACTATCGAATCCAAACTGTTTACGAGTTTGATTGAAATGCTGTGTGAAGCATTGATCCTTTCGATAAAGGATTAATTTCAATGTGACGGTTGCTTACATGCGTACGGTAATAAGGAAGCTCATCCATGTTTGTATTTCACTAGAGAGCAGTTATTGGACCAGTACGGCGATGTTGCCTTTTGTGGCATAGATTACCAAAAAGTGGCTCGTGATTTTTTTTCAAAAAACTCACAATGGTCAAACTACATGAGAGCGTTTATGTCGAATAAGGAAAAAATGTAACGATTTAGAGAGCATGTATGTGAAATGTACTTGCAAAATGACTGCATAATTTTGTAATAAATATTTTATTTCAATAGCTTATTACATCTACTACATTCAAAACCGTACAACATACAGAACAACTTCTACAGCTGAACAAACACTCCAAGTGTCCGGGACTTAAACAACTGGCACAATAGCCAACTTTCTGCGTCATAGTATTAATCCGTCCTCGACAGCAAGGACCGGCAATTCTTCGGAAAACTCGTCCATTTGTTGAAATATTTCGTTATACTGCACTTGATTTTTTCGCGTATTTCTTGTCGGCAGTAAGGACAATGAGCGTTTAAAGCTAACCGTTTTTGTATGCACTCGGGATGGAACATATGTCCACAGTCTAATGTTTTTGTTGGTTTTCTTCCAAACAAATACTACACGTCTCAGGCATTAAATCTTGGTTGACACCTTTTTTGGAAACAAATAAAATATTTGTTGCTTCACAATTCTTCACTTTGACAAAGGTGAATATAATATAATATAATATAATATATAATAATATAATATAATATAATATATTATAATATAATATATTATAATATAATATATTATAATATAATATAATATATTATAATATAATATACTAGATTATATTATATTCACCTTTGTGTCAAAGTGAAGAATATAATATAATATAAAATAATATAATATAATATATAATATAATATATAAAATATATATAATATATAAAATATGTATATAATATATAAAATATATAATATTATTATATATTATATATAATGGTAAGAGAGGCATAGCATAATATAATATAGTATAATATAATATGGTATAATTAGTATATAGTATAATGCCAGACAGCGCCACCTAGCTGACAAGGCTGTTCGAGGATAACGAGTAAACTAGAATCGAATAGAACGATTGCGCGGGAGACGACGGCGAGGAGACGATGACGAGGGCGCAGGAACGAAAACGCCTCGTAGAATCCAACTATCTAATGATGTTTTGATTACTTTTACTGCCTTTATTGGCCTCCTTGTAAATAATTTCCTTAATAAATGTATATTTAACTCAATCCCGTTGTCACTCTCATTTGGGGGCTCTGGCCTTCTTTCCTTTAATCCAAAATCCCCTTGAAAACCGAAGCAAAAGGGACGATGACGATGCAAGAAAAGTAAACATGTTCAATGTGTTCAATGTGTTTGACGATTTTCTTCAATTTCAAGTGCATTTATTCTACAACGTGCTTTTCAACGTGTATTTGACGATTTTCTTCCCATTTCAGTGCATTTATTCTTCAAAGCGTTTTTGTGATTTGACGCTTTCATTCAATTTCAAGTGTTGTGTGAAAATTCACGATTGTGAAGATATTTATTCGATAATTTTGCCGAGAGGGAGACATCAAGATTTTCTTCAACACTATTATACATTTATGAAAGTAATATTCAACAAGCAAGACGTTGTGTGCAAATGTTTACCGTGAGTTTTGTTTACATTGTTTTTACAAACTCTCAGTGATTGTAAAAATATATTTTGAAACTGCTAATGTGACTGTGATACGATATTTTAAGCTTGTACAACTGCTACTAGTGACATTTTATTCTAGACTTTTATCCTTTCATAGCATATTAATTTTTCCTATGTTGAAATATTTTTCATATATCATTTTAAGTGATTTGCAAATATTTATATATTTTACTATTTTGATTCAATTTAAGTGATTTATTATGTCTTATTTAACACTCAATGATATCCCAATGTGCGCAAGCATTGAAATTTGGCAATACTCAAAAATGTAAAATTGTTGTATTCTGTTATTTTAAAGATCACCCATTCAGTAAGACCTCTAGAGAACAATTGCGAAATTTACGGTTTCGCACCAGATTTTGATATTGAGGACTACACCGCCTTTATTTTAAAAAAAATTTAACCTACCCGATTTGATCTGTTGAGCTAATTTTACAACTAGAAACAAATAGAACTGCCGAAGAACTTTGTAATAATATTTTGCTTTCACTAGCTGATTTATCCGCTTTTTCATAATAAATTAAATACACGAGGTGTAGAAGAATGCCCCCGCGGGATGCGCAAAATTTTCTATCCCCCTTTCTACAGACAGGGAAATCGGCTGACGCCTTTAGCCCAATTGATGAGTCAGTCGTTCCTCTATTTCAACGATTTATCGTGGCTTTTGTTAAGGATTTACTTCAAACTCTTCGTAACTTCAGTGCAGATGACTCATACACAATCGAACATTTTTTTCTGATGTGGAAGAAAATTTAACGTTTTTGCCCTAATAACCGAACAACAAAAATTATTTTTTGTAAAACGGCTTTTGACAGGAACTGCAAAGTTATTTATTCAATCTCAGTGTGGTATAAACTCTTACAGTTTTATAAAAACACTACTTATTCAGAATTTGGAAAAAAATTAAATCAAGCTCAATTGCATAGGGGATTACAAAATAGAAAAATACGGCCTAATGAAACGGTATTCCAATATTTGTCGCATTTCGGAATTAGCGGAGTGAGGTCAGATTTCTCGACAGAAACTTCAATTATGGAATATTGTATTAATGGAACCCGATTCTCCTTAAAATTAGCTAATATTAAAGATGTACAACAATTCAGAAATTTAAAGAAAAATTAGGAATTTATGAAAAGTTATTTCAAAAATAAAGCAAAAATCGCTCTTCTTATGATACGTCGCGTAATTCAAACTTTAGTAGCCACCGCCGTGATGTTGAAAGTACATTTCACAACCATCGATATGATAGATATCCAAAATTCAATGCACCAAAGCCTAATTCAAATTTGAGAATAAAAATTTTAGAGATAGAATCACGTAACTTGTTTTAATTGTTCGGGATCCGGTCATATTTCTAAATTTTGCCCAAATAAACATCGTGGTCCAAAGTGTATATTTGCGAAAATTTTGGCCGTAAACTGATGCTTGTCCTCAAAAAAATATCCCTTCTTCTAATAATGTTGATGAAATTACCCCATTAACTACTATGTGTAAAAAGTTTAAAATTTTATCTAAAAAATATTATCTTTAGTTCATACGGAAGTCAAAGTAACCTTAATGAAAAGTGCATGGGAATCAATTAGGCTCCCTTCTTTAATAAATAGTAGTAATATACTAACTGGTTTTGGCCTTTCAAAAACTCATGTAATTGGTTCATTCAACTCAACTGTTTCTGGTAGAACCCCCTCAGTATAGAGGGCGCTGCTTGTAATAACATGTGTTGTTGACACCAGAGATCTTCTGTACGTGACCGAGTGCAGACGCACTCCATATTCCATTAAACTTATTATTTAATCTTACCTTGTATTCGATGATTTATTGAAATTAATTGAGTCTAACGGATTGTGATGATATGAAAGTTGATTGATATAAAAAGCATTCTACCACTGATTAACTGAACCATCGATGATAGTAACATTGGTGCAACGGCCTGAAATTAATGAAAATTGATGAAATTGATGAAAGAATCATTTTTGATACCCTCGACCAAGAGGTTGGAATATCATCGTCGACAGTGAATTCAGGTAAGCCGAATTTTTTTGAAAAACTGAATTATACCTGAATAGAAGATTAAAATGTCAGAAGATCTCAAAAATTTAAAAAGAAGCGTACTGCGGTACGTTCTTCGTTGACAAAATTGATAAATAAAATTGAAGGAAAGATCAACAATGAAAATGAACCTGTTGATCAATTTGAAGCTTTTATATAGAGCAATTAAATGACAAAAAAGCTTAAGTTTATTAAATACAGTAATTGAAGATCGTTTGTCTGTTGACACTATTACTGAAGATATGGAAGCTTCGGAAGAAATTAAAGAAGATTATATTTTGGAAAACAAGCTTTCTTCTAAAATTAGAAGAATAAATTCTGACTCTATCCAGGTTGATACAGTTTCTCGAAATATCCAAGTTATTGATTCCAATAGTTTTTGAATGTATGAACATAAATTTACCTAAATTGCATATAAATAAGTATTCTGAAATTATTCTGAATGGTTAGATTTTTATAATTTATTTGAAAGCTCTATTCATAATAACAATAGATAAGCAAAGTTGATAAATTTAATTATTTAAAATCATTTTTGTGGTAATGCTTTCTTGCATTAATGGATTTCCAATTTCTGATGATAATTATGATAGAGCTCTTGATTTATTAAAGATAGATTTGGAAATAAAAAACATGTTAATTAACGCTTATTTGAGCAATTTATTAAATTTAACACCTGTTAAAAACCCCTGATATTTGGGCTTAAGAAATTTGTATGATAGAGCAGAAAACGCAAATAAAGAGTCTTGCAAGTTTAGGTGTTAAAAGAGAATCCTACTCAAACTTATTAACACCCATCCTGTTGAAACAGATACCCTCGGAACTCGTTTTGGAATTCAATCGTTCTCAAAGGACGAAGGGTTTTGACCTGAGCGCTCTGTTACAGTTCCTACACTTAGAAATCGTAGTAGGGAACGAGCTTCTCAAATAAACAGTCATAAACTATGTCATTATTCCCCTCCATCGCAAGACAGAACAAAAATAAAGGCTCCTATTTCCTCGGACAACGCATGAAGCCACCCCGAATAGAGTACATTTCCGACCCCATTCATTTCCCACCCCTTTGGAGAAAGTAGAACTTAGAAGCCGAAAAATGCTTATACTGCAAACAGGTCATGAACTCGACACTTGCCGTTCCTTTGGTGCTCACGAAAAGCGAGAAATTTTTAGGAAGAAGGGCTGTTGTTTTTTTATGTTTGTCGCCCGGTCATAGAGCAATGGAATGTGTTAAAGGGAGTCGTGTCCTATTTGTAATGGGTCTCACCATTCTCAATATGTTTTCGGAATCGACATGATGACGACTTGTCTCGAAGGGACACTGATAATGTAATTTCAACAGTAATTAAAACAGAAGTAAATAGTGTATTGTTACAAACATGCGCCGCATTAATAGATGTCAAAAATGAACAAGAAGTTGTTAGATTATTTTTAGATAATGGTTCACAGAGAAGTTTTGTTTTAAAGAGTACTTCTGAGAAATTTAACTTTCCAATTCTTAGAAAAGAAAACCTTTCCATTTTCACATTTGGTGCTAAAGAAACTGAAACAAAAACTTTAAATATAGTTAAATAAAAAATTGAAAAACAGGGATGATCCAAATTTGTGCATTGAAATAGAGGCGGTAGAGACAGAACATATTTCTATCACGAATTTACCGACTCCTGATAGAAATATTGATAAAAAATTTAGATATTTAAAAAATGTACAATTAGCCTATTCTTATGAATTTAACGATAAAGAAATATCAATTCTTATTGGTGCGGACTATTATTATCAAGTAGTTACAGGTAGAATTACGCGTCTAAACAAAAATCTTGTGAGCATTTAGAAACATTATTCGAATTGGTCTTTACAAGGGCAGAGTACAGATTCTGAGGACCTTTTAACAATGAGTGTTATTGTTAATGAATCAATATTCTAAACAGCTTAGTGAATTTTGGAATTTAGAGAACTTAGGAATAGAAGCAGGGGTGAAAATATGAGGAAAATATTGATAATGATATAATGTCTGAATTTGAAGCGGGGAATTTCATTCCAAAATAAAGTATAAAGTTAAATTTCCTTGGAAGTCTAACATGAAAACATTATTGAAAATAATGAAGAAGTTGCTAGGAAAAGATTTCTAAAGTTAAGATCACGTTTTAAAAATGACAGTTCCTTATTTGAGGATTACAAATTAGTTGTAAATAATTATCTTTCTGAGAAAATCATAGAACGTGTTCCATTTGAAGAAAGAAAATCTAAAGCATAATATTTTTATCTACCACATAGAGCAGTAATACGTACTGATAAAACTACAAGCAAATTGCGAATCGTATTTGATGCGTCATCACATGCGAAATCACAGCTATCTTTGAACGGTGTTTACACACAGGGCTAAATTTTATACCTAACCTATTTTTTCTATTAATCAAATTTAAAATTAGAATCAATTGCATTTGTAGCTGACATAAAATGGCATTTTTGATGATTGAGATAGACGAAAGTGAAAGAGATTTTACAAGATTTTTCTGGGATGAAAATCCAGGAATTGATTTAGAAAACAAACGGCTTGATATTTTCCGAATGACTAGGGTTTTATTTGGAGTAAATCAAAGTCCATTTCTTCTTGCAGCTACGATAAAGCATCATCTTAAAAAATATGTGGATATTTTTCCTGATACCTAACCATCTTAACCAGTCATTGTATGTTGATGATTTTCTGTGGGGAAATGTCAGTGTCCAAGCAGCCTTGACGACCTGCATAGAAAGTAAACAAATTTTGGAAGATGCAAGTATGGATCTTCGGAAATGGAGAACCAATTCTTCGAGCTAAATCAAAGGTTAAAAAAATTTAAATTTTGAAGTAGATGAACATAAAGTCATTGAACACGTTGATGGCTTCAAGGGTCTTAGAGTTGGTTGGAATGAAAAATCTGATACATTCTATTTTGATTCCAGCGATTTAGGAACATTTCTTTCTAAAAGAATTAATACAAAAGGATATTTTTGTTACAAGGCGCAGGTCGATTATTTGACCCGGGAGGTAGTGAAACATTCGACCCTATCTGAATTCAAAAACATCAAATGATGTTGCCAAAAGGCAACGAACTTCAAAGAGAACAGAAACATTCTTAATGAATGGAACGAAATTTGCAAGTCCAACAGAATTCAGCTATTCGGCGCGAAGAGGGAATCGAATGGAACTTCACTCCACCCGTTTCTCCCATTTCGGTGGATTGTGGGAAGCAAACATTAAGTCCATGAAACGCATTTTTATTGAGGGTAGCGAAATCGGCTATCATGAACTTCGAAGAGTTAACTACGTTGATGGCACAAATCGAAGCAGTTCTGAATTCACGTCCCTTTGTCTCCACTTTCTTCGGACTAATGATCTTAACCCTTTGACCCCGGGGGCATTTCTTGACGAACTGTGCAATTTCATCCTTTCCTGAACCTTATACTGCTTCGGATTCTTTGTCCTATCATTCAGGTGGAAACTTTCGTTCAATCTCTGAGAGACAAATTTTGGAACCGTTGGAGCACCGAATATCTGACCCATCTGCAGACCCGTGCTAAATGGAGTGAGACAGAACCCCTAACCTGATGGAGAATCAGCTCGTTCTTTAAAAGGATCCCAACACCAAGCCCTGGACTGGCCTATAGGGCGTATTCTTGAAGTATTTCCCGGTAGTGATGGTCTTGTAAGAGTAGTAATGTGAAAACCTCAACAGGTATTTTAAAACGAGAGCCATCACAAAGGTAGTGCCTTTACCTATTCAGTTGATCCTGCAACTGTGAGAAGAACAATTGAACACATTTTACAATTTCTTGAACTTTAACTTTATATTATTCTATTTACATAATTGCTAATTTGATTTTGAGTATTATTGATAACTCATGTGATTTAAAAATTGCTAACTTTATTTCAGAATTATTGATATGCATGTGATTTAAAATTGCTAATTTTATTTCAGAAATTATTGATGATGCATGTGATTTGAGAATTGAATTCATAGGATTTTATTTTATTATTTCACATTGCATGAATTTTATTTGTATTATTTCATTTTGCATGAATTTTACTTAAATTACCTTAGAATTTGAATTATCTTAATGTAAACTCCGCAGAGGTTAAGTGGGGTAATGGTAGAACCGCCCCTCAGTATAGAGGGCGCTGCTTGTAATAGCATGTGTTGTTGACACCAGAGATCTTCTGTACGTGACCGAGTGCAGACGCACTCCATATTCCATTAAACTTATTATTTAATCTTACACTTGTATTCGATGATTTATTGAAATTAATTGAGTCTAACGGATTGTGATGATATGAAAGTTGATTGATATAAAAGCATTCTACCACTGATTAACTGAACCATTGATGATAGTAGCAGTTTCAATTGACAATAAGACTTTCCTGTTAAAATTAATGTTGCTTCTATAACCACTCAATGAACTTTGATATTAT